>WJFA01003027.1:0-14025 GCA_009870155.1 Pseudobourletiella spinata | reverse complement strand
CATACGCTGGGTACACACACACACACATTTAAACACACTTCCACTCTGCCCACAGTTCTGTTCCTTCTTGTAATGGGAATCCTCGGAGTGAGGGCTCAAGAGTACCCGATTTTACACAGTCATGTCACGTTAGAGGCGGCTCACTTCCGCGGACACTAATTTTGACGAAAAATCACTCGCAATACCCATAATTATCCGTCCTTCCTAAAGCCCATTTCGTAACCATCCAGAAGTTCCAGGCTGATATTAAAACCAGTACGCTTGAAATTCCTCCCTTGGACGTGATCCAGAGGTCTGATTGTCCAGGTTATTATGACCATATAGCCTTTGGTTATTCCTTCAGAGACTTACAGCCGCTCAATGGTTTCATTCGCGGGTACAAAATAACTTGAAAATAGCTTGAAAACGCGACGTAGGCAGCTGAACAAACCGTGTTTACAGGGAGTTGATATGGGGGCATTCCCGAGATTTCCAGCGTGACAGAAAGTCGTAGCAGTTCCTCCACCCTCCGCACTAGTGAGCATGGAGGTTGACGTGAGAAAATCTCTTGTAACTTCCAAGATGATGAGTGGAAATCGTGCTGTTGAGTCGGAGATGAAATGAGTGTGAACTCCGAGCAATATCAATTACTGTTTTGTACAAAACTTGTACAAGAGACAGTAGACAGTAGTAGTAGTAGAGCAGTGAAAATATTATGTGGGACTGGCTTGACGTTCCCGACCCAACTAATGGGAATGGGAGTAAATTGGGAAACTGGTCAACGGGCCTCATTATTATGAATATCCCTGAGCGAGTATCTCTCTCTCTCTCTCGATATGGTTATGAATTGATGCAAAACACTTATCCGTTGACGATTACAACTGTTGTTTGTTGTCATTGTTGTATTTGTGCCACTGAGTGTGTTTATGCCGATATGCATGGATTTTTGGGACGAACAAAAAAATCCCGGTCGGATCCCGGGTATAATATGGCGAAATTATCAGTTGTCCTTCTGCTCATTGAGCCCACAGCCGCATGTGAGAGGATCATCATCTATCCCCATGTGCCGGGTCAAAAAACCTTTTTTATTCTATTTTATTTATGTATATTTATCCCTGTGTTCATATATATATATACATATATATGTTGGCATATATTCAGAAACTGAATCCGGGTACTTTGCATATTGCGAATGCATAATACTCATTAGCTCCCCTTGTGCCAAGGCGGAGGAACATGTGTTTGTCATGGCGAAATTTTTTCTTGGGAAGCATCGTCGCCACCTGGCTCACATTACAGCCCTCCTGGTAACCCTTGCGGGCCAAATGGTCTTGAGTGTAAGACTTTCCCAAAGTCGTCTTACAGCCAAGTCGCTCTCTTCGAGGGTCCCTAGGATTTTACATACATTAAAAAAGACACACATATGTGTATATAAATATATATCTAAATATAAAAGTGTATGTAAAGTGGAAGGATCCCAAAGGGACATGCCCGGTATCTTCCCATGTAATAATAATGACGATAATGGTGATCATGATCCTTGCATTATTTTTATCAGTAATAATGCTCCAAGTGATTCAGACCGGTAGACCCTTCATATATGCGTAGAGGAAAACCCTTTTTTGGGTAAAGGGTTCACACTTAGTTTTTTTCTCTCCCTCTCTCTCTCTCTCATTCTACCCGCACTATCTCCTCCTCCTCGTGTCGTCCGTCTCACTCTGGAGAGAGTTAAAAAAAACAAAACAAAATTTAAGGGTTTTCCTCATATACAATCATCCATCGGTCTACTACTACGTACTGCTGCTGTTGGTACTCCTGCGGCTGCTAACGCGGCAGAATGTATGAGAAACCAATATAATGTAGCGGCGGTAGTGATGGTGGTGGAAGGATAGTAGCGGTAATGGTTTAAAAAAAAGGTTCTCCTTCTCAACATTTCTGACCATTTGGGCAGGCCCCTGTTTTTATGAGAGTTTTTAAAATGTATGCATCACTAATGCTTGGGATGTCTGCCTCTCTCGGCCTGTATGTGAGAGGGATTAATTAATAAAAATTGTATATGCAAGGGAGTGCCATCCGGGAAGGCAGGCAAATCCGTCGTCGTCGTCGTGGTCCTTCCTAGCCGCCGAAATAGTACCGCGCGGAGCATATCCTTCCTTCCTGTACTGAAAGATATGAGCAAAAAACCGGGGTTTCGACGCCTTTTCCAAAATGAACAGGCACGGACGGTCGCACGCACACATACACACACACACACACACACACACGAAGGGACTCTCCTGGGCTATGGGTGGGTCGGGGCTGAAGTTGGGACCATGAGAAAGGGTTAATTCGTATGCACAGGATATTTAAAAGGGTTTTTTCCCCATTGGCTTCTCCCATGTGTAACCCTTTGTCTTGTGCATGTATGTGAATACGGTAGGGTGAGCTCACTCTCGTCTTGACCCAAAAATGGTCCAAAAAGTTTCCTCCTTTTTTTCTCTACAGGTTCATCTTCCCATCATCATCACCATCATCGTCATCATCATCAACCTACTCCTTCCCTTCGAGTGCCCTTTCTGCATAAGGGATATTGTTCTTTTGACTTCGTATGTGGTGTACAGTGTGCATGTGCGTGTTGAGACCCTTGAATCCTGAAAATTTGGGTAAGTCATATCACGGGCACGTACATAATGTAAGTCCTAAATGGAATCTCTCATGTGAGCACATATACAGTTATTATAATACAATGGTTAAAAAACCTTATGGGGTTCCGAAGGTTGATGCTGTTGTTGTTGTTGGTATTATTATTATTATTATTATTATATTGCCATGAGGGAAGCATGTTCGGGGTGAAATTACAGTTTTCTCTCTCACTCTTAGATAGAGAGAGATGAGACAGACAGGAAGGCAGTAAAGCAGGCAGGCTAGGAGAACCCATTGGGCTTGGGTTGATGATAAAACAAAAATTTATTAGAAACAATTTGGTATTCACAAGAGAGAGAGAGAGAGAGAGAGACTCGAGAGGAATATGGTGGGGATGTTTAGGAGTGGTGTGGTGGTGGCAGTGCTAGTAATATTAGGGGGAAAAAGCAGGTAAAAAGATTGGGAAAACCCGTTATGTGATGAGCAGAAGGGGTAAAGGAAGGATATGCGGGGAAAAGGGACGGGACGGGGTAGGGTTTGATATTATAAGGGTTGAAAGTTGATGCTGCTGCTGCTGCTGCTGATGGTGATGATGATCATCTTTGTGGGGGCCTCCTGACTCCGGGCTGCTCAAGGTAAAGGGTTAGAGGATCTTGGGGTGGTTGCTCCTTTAATGGATGGGCATGGACGGACCCTTAGAGTGGTAAGGTAAGGTATTTACAATCCCTCTGTATAGGTGTACATGTATGCATACACGCATAGGAGCAGAGTGATGCGGTGACATTTACATAATTCCCACAAGGATCCACCACGACGATGGGTTGTGTAGGTAAGAATCCTAATAGATTTGCATCATGCTCACACATACACATACACACACACACACATCTCACTGTGGGATATTCAAAGTAGTTGGTTGCTTCTGGCGGCGGGTTATTGGTGGTGGTGGTGGCTATGGATTTCCCAATATATTATTCCTGTTTGGCCAAACCCTCGTCCCCACTGCTCACATAATAATAATGATAATAATGGAGAGATGAGGTAAAGGTGAGGGACATTACTGTAATCATGATAATTTCTCTATAGAGATTTTAATTCCTGAACGGTAGTCGTCTCACATAGTATAGTGCATGGTTAATCTCGTTGGGTTCGTGAGAAAGTGGAGAAGATGTGGGAAAGGGCTGTGTTTGTGTGTGTGTGTGTGTGTGTGTGTGTATTGAGGACATTAGGAGGTTCTTTACAATGGAAGTTAACCCTTTGGCTGGAAGTTATTACGTCGATGTGGCTGCGTGCTTGTATGTGTATGTGTATATGCTGATACGAAGGAAAAGTCATGTTGGTTTCGTTTGCCTCAAAGAATCCCTCAGACTCTCAGACTATAACTGTGAGACTGACTGAGACGGACGGACTGACTGACTGATTGAGTGAGAGTGAGCGGGAGTGTGGCTGAAAAGTTGTCCGAGCTACGATCGGATCCAAAGGGTAAGGACCCTGGAAAGGATGAGGAAGACGGTTCATCATCCGTCAACACCACTCTACTCCCGTCATTACCCTCACTATTATGAAGATCCGTGTTGAGCTGCTACGTAATGCTGTTGGGTTGTGTATGAGTGGGTCGGAGCAGATGCCTGATGGTGGAAAGTCATATGTAGTGGACGAGGGGTTTCACATTCGGGGGAGGTAAGCATTGGAATGAGGTACAGTTGTGAGGTGACTGCTACTGATTATGAAGACATGAGCTATGTATCGTGGATGGGTTTCGGAGGAAGAATATTACACGGGGGAACGTCCACACACTTTTCTTCTTTTCCTCTCACACGGAGTTGTATAGTTTGTGGAAATTAGGAAAGGGTTTTGAGGGAGGGTTATGAGAGCCCCGGGAGAAATTGAGGGGCGCTTCCCTATAACATTTGGAAGTATGGAAGTCTCCTGACTTGAGAAGTGAGAGGGCAAATGCTGTAACATTAATGCTCTTTTAGTTATAGTTACTTCCTAGCTTTCCACCTACTGAGGAAGAAGCATGATGATGATGATGATGATGATGATCATCATCATCATCATCATCATCATCATCTTCATCCGTATGTGAGCGCGGATGGGCCCAAGTTTTCAAATTCAATTAACTCATCCCCTTTCGATCGTGTTGGCTTGATGATGGCAGGTCATTTAACTCTGTCATTTGGTGCGGAAGGCTCTGGTTCGGGCTCTGGTCCATCCCCCTGTACTAATGGTGGTAATGATAATGAAGTTTGGAAATTGAGGCAGAGGAGAGTAGGACAGGGATTGATTAGAGGGTGAGGCCAGGATCTTATGTCATCGTCAACGCGGCTGTCCGCTGGGCAGGGGACTGGTGACTGAATCACATATTAATCAAAGTCAGTCAGTCAGTCAGTCAGTCAGTACAGTCAGAGGATTTGAGGGCTAAAAGGCTATGGTGGATGGGCTTTTTTGAACATGTTTATCTGTGTGTCCATGTTATGTTGTTGTGAGTGTAGTGGGGCCCGCAGGGTTTTTCCCGCCCACACTGAACTATTGACTAAAAGTCGACTCCGGGAACTGGAGAGCTATGCATCGTATGTGGTTGGTGACTCAAGTAAGTATGCATGCACATTATTATTATTAGCCGTTTAGGGCTAGCCAGTGAGAAGTGGTCTGTTCTTCATCCTTCTTGGAAACCGATGAGTTGCGAAGTGGATTTAATTTTGTGCGAGGAACTTGCTCGCGGTTTCTTCAGTAGGTGGCACCTGGGAGCAAAACCAAGAATTTGGGAGTCGAGCAAGGAGGGGGTTGCCGGCGGCGGGTTTGCGGGACACGGAGGAATTATTCTCACCAGGCTGCTCCTGGGTCTGAGAAATGAAGGGAGATGAAAGTTTTTGGACACTCATCTCCATGGCTTAATGAAGAAAAGTTTTGGGTTGAGGCCCAAAGTTTTCCTGGGGAGGAGGTATATTGGTCTGGTTCAGTGCCTCATTCATGAGCAATTGTGATGTGGGTGTGAGCGGTTCGGTGTTACATTGGAGGAGGTAGCGGGACGGACCTGGAGATGACTTTTAGACTCCGGCGTTCCAGTAGCAGTGGCTAATGATGAAGAGAGGGATTACAGGTGGGTTTAATTGGGATAGGAAAATATTTGGAATTCGTATCCCGCATTCGTGGGCGCTCCTTTGGATCTAGGTGGATGCGGAGGAGCAAATTGTTGAGCGGATTTCATGTTTTGCATGCATGAGTCTTCAACGGCTTCTTGTCGGACGGTTTGGAACAGGGGAAGAAAAGTTGACAGAGCAGGAGGATGTTGTCGGTCAGTTTGTTTGGAAGAGGGGAAGAAAAGTTGACATGGCTGGACGCTGCTGTCCAGGTTGGAGCCAGACTGTTCCACAGTGGTGGATGACCAACCCTTGGAATTTATATCTCCCCCTCCCTCTATGCTTCTTAATGTGTTGCCTGCTGAACAGGTTCTATGATTGAATTAGTTATCTATCTCCAATGGCGACGGGGTTAAGAGATTCAAATATTTCATGGTTGACGGTTCCTCGTATGGTTCGCGTATATAGGTGTGTGTGTGTGTGTGTGTGTGTATGTGTGTGCTTAAATGTAGTAAGATTCCCACCAGTTACTGCATCAGCCAGTTTTTTCCCTCTTCCTTCAACGAAGCATGGAAGATAAAATTGGATTTATTCTCCTACGAGGGCATTTAACTGCTGCAATAGCTATAACAATTCTTCTTCTTGTTGTGTCTGTATGTATGCGTATGTGTGCATATTCTCTCACTTCCAGCCAGGTTTGAATCATCCTAATGATAATGCATCAGGATTTTTTACAGGTTCTATCTCTCTCTCTCTCTCTCTCTCGCATCTCGTCCTCCTGCCCACATGTACATGCATTACATGGACAAATTCAGTCGTTGGAGGTACTTGAGGGAACATTGTATATGTAAAGATTCCAAATGATCTGGAGGTTCTTACCCTGTTCTTCACCAGTTCCATGTGTGTGTGTGTGTGTGTGTAGTTAAGCAAACGGTTTAGGACAGCCTATGTATACATGTATGTAGTTATTTGAACTCCGGTAGGGGGCAAGGAGATAAAAACCCTTTTTTCAGTCACCATCATCATCGTTTTCGTCTTCTACAGAGTTGGTCTAAGAAGTTGATCGTCTACTTGTGAGCGTCTTTGAGTAAGTGTGTGTGTGTGTGTGTGTGTGTGAATGTATTTGTGAGAGAGAAAGAGAGTGCTGGAGTAATGAGGAGAGTAGGACAAGACGGCGAGGTTGCTGGTGCTGGTACTGGTGCAACTACTGCTGGTGGTGGGGGAGGGGGTGTGGAAAGTGAAGGAGTCAGTTTCATATGTACTCGTGTGCATGTGTGTGTGTGTGTGTGTGTAAAGTAATGTTTGTTTGTACGATCTTGTGGCAAGGTTTTGGTCATGTTTTATGATGTCATTGTTATATAGGAGTTGAGCTTACGTTCCAACACTCAACTTATTCCCATGGACTTGTCCATGTGTGGAAAGGAGCTATAGAGGAGTTGGAGTCCTGTTTACCTTCGCATGATTTCCCGCCGTGCCGCGCTAATTACCACAACTCCGTCGAGGGATTTATTAGTATATTGGCGTAAGTGGAAATTTTGCAGGGGGCGGTGGGTGTGGTGGGGGTTTTGGAGGTGGTGGGGACGGGTGGGGGTGAAATTGTTTTAAATTTGTGATGTATGCAACGGTGTATGTTTTGATAAGCCTGTTCAGGGGTGTGTTTTGGTACGTGTGTGCCTGGGTATGCTTGGACAAATGTGTGCATGTGTCTTGGTACATAAGTGTGCGTGTGATATGGTACATGTGTGCATGCGTGTATTTGAATGCAAAAGCGTGCATGTGTGTGTTTGTGTGTGGATTGTGGATGTATGTAGACCCTCCCGCTGTTTGCTACCGTCGGAGTGGAAACGAAGATTGATACCCTCCCTCACAGTGTCTCGCCATTTTTTGTACGAACGGCGTGGCTGCTGCTGCTCGTGGTGGTGGTGGCGGCGATTCTATATACTGCTATATAACTCCTGGTGCAGAATCAGTTCGGAATTTCTAATGACTCCTTGCTCCTTCTTTCTTGACTACCCATTACTGGGTCTAGTCTGGACTTCTTGTTGTGAGATTGTGTGTGTGTGTGTGTGTGTTTGTGTTTGTGTATGACGGCATGTGTGCTGCTTACAGTGGATGGATTAAGAAGATGGAGTGTAAAGATAACCGGTTAATTTTGCACGTGATTGAAACCTGCTTTGAAATTAGCCTCAAGTCTGATATGAGCTCACGCCTTATCTTACCGTTTGATCTTCTTGGCTGAAAGAGTGGAAGGGTGGGTTGGTTGGTTGGTTGAACGGGCGGACGATAGGTTGTTGGTCGGTTCTCTTGGTTCTTTTAGATGAAGGAGTACACAGAAAGTAGTTGTATTGAGCAAGCTGCTCAAGATTACTATCTACCAAGACAAAGCTGGGCTCGTGAAGTTTTACCTTTTGCCATAAGTGTGTGTGTGTATGTACGTACTTTTAGTATGGTTGAACACACGCCGAGGATGATGATGACGACGAAGACGAAGACGACGACGACGACGATGGAATCAAAAACTTTTAGTGTACAGCTTCTTGAGTTGACGATGAAAAGTGAAGTACGAGCGGGAGAGCGGCCGAGTGTGCGAGAGATAGAAAGAGAGGAGAGAGAGAGAGAGAGAGAGGGATGAAGGTATGGGGAAAATGACGTGTACAGAACTTTTAGCGTGTAATTCTTATGTAAATTCTTGGGCCAGTATGTGTTTGTATGTATATGTGAGGTTGTGCACTAGAGGGTGAGGACTTGACTGGACGTAACTTATGTTATTAGGATGGCTATAAAAGGAAGACAGGTCATGTATGCTAGGGGGGGGGGAGTATATAGGTATTATATTTTTGGATTTTTTTCATTCCCTACTCTGTGCCTGTGTGTGTGAAGTATTTATGTGAGTTAGTAAGTATCCAAATAATATGGTGTCCGTTTACTCCGGCAGTGGTAGGTTCTCGAGTGTGGAGCATAATTCTGGTTTTGGCTTAAGAAGTTAATCAAGAGAATTTACACGGTTAGATGTGAGGGTTCGGAAGGAGGAGGGGGTGGAACATTCCTTGGATGAGTTTTTAGTTGAGTTTTTACCGGTTGCGTGTGTGTGTGTGTCTGTGTGTATGTATGTATGTGTGCCTGTGTGGAAAAAAATCAAAGTGTGCATTTGGAAGGATTTTTGAAGATGGTTTCATTACCTTCACCCACATGCACGCGCACACATAGACGGACACAGTGCTACACGTCCATTATTTGCGTGGAACTGAACGCAGAGTCCACTTCATAATGATAGTCCTTTCCTTCCTGTCCAATTATTAATTCTTATTATGTCCAGCTGCACATCATGATAATCCAGGTCGATGTGACGGAGTTGCAGGAGCAATTATTAGAAATCATAATTTGCTTCCTCCCAACCTCATGTCCACTCAGGCGTACACATACATACACACACACACATACATACATACATACATACATATATATGTATGTATGCACACACACACACACACAAACATCAAACTCACACCAGTAGCCACAATTGTTTACTTCTGCGTATAGCCCGCAGACTAACCACACGGTCATGACCGTATGCCTCTACTTCCCGAGCGTCGTCGTATTATTATACAGAACATTACGTTAGACCTTGCCGATTTTTTGTTTACTTATTTTAAATTGTGCTCTTATTTGCGCTCGTGAGAGCGCTCGAGTGTGAGGGGATGTGAGAAGAGAGTTCGCACCGTTGAGGTGTATGTATGCATGCATGCATGTATGAATGTATGTGTCCATGTGTACGAAGAGAATTATGACGCGTGTGTGGGGTCGGGCAGTGTGTAGCGAGGCGAGCAGAGTTTGGGGATGTTACACAGGCTTCTTGGTGCAATTAATTACATGGTCCTTTCTCGTAATAACTCTATGGATATATATATGTATGTGTGTGTGTGTGTGTGTGTGTGTGTGTATGTGGCGTATGTGTGAAGGTGAAGAGTGGAAGTGGTGAGCGCGTGAGTGTGTGTTACCCCATCATCGGAGGCTGCCATGAAGTAATAATTATTGTTGTTGTTGTTGTTCTTCTTCTTCTTCTTCTTCTTCTTCTCCTTGCCGTTCCTCCCCTTCTGCTCTTCTGCGGTACATACGTGTATAGTACTCGGCCGTCTACACTCGAGTGTTATGATTATTTTGGTGATGATGACCGTGGTGATGGCAGTGATGATACTACTGCTGCTACTACTACTACTACTACTACTGGTGCTGCTATTGCATTGCCGGTGTGAGGGTGGAATGGACAAATGTAAATGGAGAGCGGGAATTATCACACTGTGTAGCCCTGTGTGCTTCTCATCTGCTCCTCCTAATTTTCGCGGAAAGGAGCAATTATCCCTGGGGCCATCCTCATTGTTTTATCACCTGGGGAAGTGCTCCAGGGGGTACTGTGTATGAGTGAGTTTGGTAGTGGTGATGGTGGTGGTGGTGGTGATAATTGTAAAGGCCCTTGTGCCATCATCACCTCTTGAGAGACCTCCTTGGAAAGATCATCAAGTAAATTGCATTAATTACCCCCTCCGCTCTTCCATTATCATGGAGCTGCTGCTGCTGCTGCTCCTGCTCCTGCTCCTCCGACTACTGCTCTAAGTGAGTGAGGCTTGCGATATCAGTAATTGCCGGCGGGTTTGAATGTGCGAGGATCCTCTTATGTCATTTCCAGTTGAGAACCACTCCGCACTGCTCGCTCATACTAAACTGAAACGCCGTCTTGGGTGTTCTAGCTTCATGACTTGAGCGATGGTAATTGAATTATGTGAGCTGTGGAATTACGCTGAATTAGCAATAGCGGTAGTAGTAGGCGTAGGAGTGGAAGTATAGTAGTAATCGCAGTAATCAAAGGTGCTATATACATGTATATACAGGAATCGGGACCGACGCAATGGCTGGAGTTAGAGAGATTTGATTGAATCATCGAGGCAGTCACAGCCATCTGCGTTGAATTCGGTGTATGTGTCTGTGTGTGTGTGTGTGTGTGTGTGTGTGTGTCTTTTGCTACAGATGGAAAAGCACCCTGACGTCCCGTTCTGTCTATCCACCGTCGCCCCTGCATATGATGATGATGATGATGATGAATGCTGAGCTGTTCCATAATCCTTGTTTTCCTGGTCATTATCACGATGTGGATCCAAAAAGGGACTTCCAAGGGATATTCCAGTACGTTGGTGTGTAAGGGACCTTGACGATGACTATAACGACGGCAAAAACGACGACGGATTCCTCCAGTCCAGGAATATGGGAGATCTCGTGTCTGCCGTTAACCCTTTGAACCTCCAGCCAGGGAGAAGGGTTAGATAGATAGTAGGACGTAGTGGTGGTGGTTCTGGTGGTAGTAGTAGTAGTATTAATAGTGACTTTTTGGGGTGAGTGAGTGTGTGAGTGGGTGAGTGGAGGAATGCACGTTCTGGTTCTCTGTTCGTATCTTCTGGGGCTTTGTAAATGGATTTTTATCACTCGGGGTTAAGACGGTTCCAACAACGGTACTTGATGACGATGCAGTGAGTAAAGTTTGGCCGGAGGTTTTAGAGTGATGACGATGAGGGTTGAAGGGATTCTTCTTCTTCTTCGTCATCATCTTCTCTCTGTGGGGAGAATTTTTCTCCAGGGCTAGAAGAGATGATGTTAAAGATGATGATGATGGTGCAAGGAGGAAGATTTTTGGGGGTTTGGGCCGCCGCTTTACTTGCATCACGACCACCACCACCACATTGACTGATATAACCGCCGAAACCGTTCCACCACACACCCTCCATGTATCTCTCCTGTCTGCCGCAACCGTATAACTCTCTCACTCTCTGTCTCTCTTTCTATGTCTGTCTCTGTATCTGGCTTGAGGTTCGTCTTCTCGTCGTTCAAATTAGAACAATTATAAAGCTAACCCGCAATAAAAGAATATGTTTGAGGATGTTGGGGAGGAGGAGGAGGAGGAGGAGGAGGAGGTAGAGGACAAAAAATGTGTGAAGGGAAAAAACGGGAAGAATAACCGGGATGATATTGCGGAGCGAGCGGATGGTGGACGTGCTGCAGAACAAAACGTTCCAGGGGATGGTTTTTAGCTTTGCACACAAACGCACACACACACACACACACACACACACACACACACACACACACACATACTGTCACCGTCATATAGACGCATACACACACACACACAAATGGAATGGACATGCACACAGGCGTTTCATATGATACCGGCTCTGATATTTATAATAAGATATGGGCTTGGGGAAGAACCCCATGTCTTGAAGACATCATCATACCACATAAGAATAAGGAGAGAGAGAGAGAGAGAGAGAGGAAGAATGTACAGAAAAAAAGTTTTTTAACGTAAGCCCACACAGTCTACACACACGGGGAGATAGAGAGAGAGAGCGAGAGAGAGAGAGAGGGTTGGATGGATGGATATTAGGTTGTTGTATGGACAAGACTCCGGTATGGACTCACATATGGACCGGGTAGAAAGGGTTGATAATGTAAAACATGTAGATTGTTAAGGGCGAAGACGAAGGAGTGAGAGAGAGAGAGAGAAAAAGGGTAGGAAGAATAAAAAATTTAAATGACAGCAAAAAAATCTAAAACGAGAGAGAGAGAGAGAGAGAGGACTTGATAGCCTTGAATTTTTTTCCCAACTTCTTGTTCTTCTTCTTCTTCTTGTACTGATGTTGCTGTTGCTGCTATTGCTGCTACTCCTGCCCCTGCTGTTTCTGGTTATGTGTGTGTGTGTGTGTGTGTGGATACGTGTGTACATATTATTATGTATGTGTATTACGTATGCATATACCTATGGCTAAAGTTTTTTTGTACGTGTGTGAGTGAGTGTGTCTCCTTAACTGGTGGTTGTGTGGTGGTACTGAATAGTAACCCTTTTACGTCCGTATCAGTCCATTTCTTAACTTTGACCCCGCAAGTGCTCTCTCATCATCCTCTCCGCCGAGTGGATGGGGAGTTCGGTGTGTGGTGGTGCACCTTCTTCTGGTCCTGCGATTCCTCTGTCTGTTCGTGTATCTACGACGTCGGCTCGTCCAAGGGTGAAAAGTTGTAATTTGTCAGGGGGTGGGGGTGGAATATTTGTTTTGTTATTAATTTTATTATTACTCGAGTTGGAGGATTATATTATAACTATTATTATTATTATTATAATTATTAGTAGTACTACTGCAGGAGTTTGGGAAGAATGAGTTTTTGCTAGATATTTTTGAGGAGGAATTGTCATGAGGGGTTCCGGTTTGAGCAGATATAGAGTGGTATTATTCAAGTGGGTGCTCAAATTTTTTTTGGTGTGGAGGGTTGAAGACGTTGAGGTGAGGTGGTGTTGGTGGTGGCGGTGGTGATGGTGATGGTGGTGAGTATAGTTAGTCGTGTGGTTGTTTTCCTTCAAATCCCACTATTCCCCAAATACCTACTATATTGTGTTCCTTGGTCCAGACAATAGCGGCGGTTTCTTGTGGAGTTTTAGGATTTGAGACAGAGGGAGCTATTTGAGCCGGGTAGGGAATTGTATTGGTAAATACATTTTTTGGGATGTTTGAATGAATTCCCACTTGACCCCAGAACTAAGTATGCTGGCAAGGGAGTTGTTGTTGTTGTTGTTGTCGTCGTCGTTGTTTTCTTAAGAGTGGTGATGTTGGCGGTGGTTTTGGACCGGGTTGGGAAAAGGAAGAAGTGTGCGAAGTTGGTCTTCCCAGTTGTTCCTCCTAGATTTTCATTTTGCTCGTCCCACACACACACACACACAGATCTTTCACTGCTCCCCAGTACAATTGTGGTGGAAATAGTAGTAGTAGTAGTAGTGGCGATAGTGGTAGTGGTAGTAGTAGTCGTCGTCGTCGTCGTCGCAGTGGTGGTGGTAGTAGCATTTATAGTAGTAGTCTGTATGCATCTGTGCATGCGGGGTAAGAAGAAGGTTTGAACGAACGGTCGTGTAAGTGTGTGTGTGTGTATGTGTATGGTAGTGTGCATAAGTTTCCCAGTATAGTTGAACATACAGACAGACGCACACAGGCACACACACACACAGGTTTTTGTCGGAGCGGAGGAGTATATATCCCTGGGCTTGGGGAATGTTAAGCGGAAAAAAGAGGAAAAATGTTGTGAGGGTGTGGTTGAATTTTTCCATTGGCGTGCTCGTAGTTTTCTGTGGGTGGAGTTTTTCTTCGACACCAGAATTTTTTTCCTGTCGTTGGCTACCCCATCGCATGGAGTACACAGCTGAAAAACGTAGCCCCCTCGAAATTTAATGAATCGTGATCATCAGAGCGGGAGAAGTGGAAGAGGAGATTCTTAACACACACACACACGCACACACACACACACACAC
>WJFA01003026.1:0-14026 GCA_009870155.1 Pseudobourletiella spinata | reverse complement strand
GTTTCAAGACATGGGGAATCTATTTTACCTAGCAAATATAGGTCTAAAATCAATTATGCTCTTCGATGCGTTTTATGCTTTTTGTCGGCCTTAATAAT
The DNA here is from genome assembly GCA_009870155.1 of Pseudobourletiella spinata. Taxonomy (NCBI): domain Eukaryota; kingdom Metazoa; phylum Arthropoda; class Collembola; order Symphypleona; family Bourletiellidae; genus Pseudobourletiella; species Pseudobourletiella spinata. Next base: position 13,928 of record WJFA01003026.1, on the reverse strand, counting down.
AAATAAATAATAAATATATTCTAATATTTACAAAAATAAGCTTCTTATTCTCCCAGTATAATTCTTTACAAACATATACACTGTAGTAGAATGGCATGTGCCTATTGTTACATCAAGCGGAGTAACAACACCACAACTGCAACTCCCGCCGGATTTCGACTCGGTGAAATAAAATAAAAAGATGATGATACATAAAAATGTACAGCAATGTTGTTGACTAGGACATGATTCAAAGTTTACAATAGAGAAAATCATAAGATGCATAAAAATAAAAGGGACAACAGTACAAAAAAATCAAAGGGATTTCGGTATGAAAACTCCGTGGAGCGCCTGAGGGATCTGAATCCGAAAATTAGCTCTGGCAATCTCAGTCATAGTTTTTGGGTCGATGAAGACGAGGAAGTCACTCTTCCCGACTTGTGAGTCCGAAATGGCGGCCATGAGGACTCCGTCATCCTCCTCCTCCTCCATATTGTTATTGTTAGTTTCTTCCTGAGGGCAGAGGTACACCGGCTCCCCGGGGTAAATCGTCCCGCAGTCCTTCCACAGCTTCACATCCCCACTCGCAGTGTCCACCTTGCAAATCTGTGAGAGTATGAAGACAGGAATTAAAAAGAGCCCTTGAAATTTCCCAAATATTTAAAAGAAAATAGTTGTAATTACAATAATAAAATAAATAAGTAATTAAATAATAAACAATTATTTCATATAAAAATGTAAAATAAATCAATAATTAAATAATAAAAATGAAAATAAATATCATAATATAAAATAAATAAACCATTAAGTAATAAAAATAAATATAATATAAAATACATAAACATTTAAATAATAAACGTAAAAATAAATATCATAATGTAAAATAAACAAACGATTAAATATTAAAAATAAAAATAAACATCATCGTGTACAATGAACAAACGATTAAATAATAGAAATAAAAATAAATATCATAGTGTAAAATAAATAAACAATTAAGTAATGAAAATAAAAATAAATATCAGAATATAAAATAAATAAATCATTTCCTAGCTCATAGCTTACAGAATTGGCATAGAATCCAGGCAAGCACGTGCCAGTGCCATAGACGTATCTGTGCTGTCGCCCCATCCGCCTCGGGTTCACAATCGGTCCCTCAAATCCCGGCTCACCGAAATCCTCTGGCGTTATCACAATGGAGTTATCCGAGTCCCTCAGGGCCGTTGCTGTTGTTGAGGGTACTTGAATTAAATTCACGTGCTTCGAGACTTCCTACAAAAAACAACAAAAAAAAGTCCCCCATATTCAATCAAAATTTCTTCACAAAACTTTGCGACAACAACGACCACAAAAAATCGATACGAATTATAACATTGCGTCAACTGTTCTCCCACCTTAACATTTCTGATCACAGGAAGGTAGAATCTCTGAAGCTGGGAAGGATCATCCCCCGTCACGCAGTCCCGCCGCAAGTTATCAATGAACATTTGGTCCATAATGTGGTCATCCGCGTAGGTATTCACGTCCATCACAATGTTATTCTCCTCATCCTCAAAGGCATTGGCAATGTGGAAGTAGAAGAATGGCACTTGGGAGTAGTACTTGGTCTTGAGAACTTCCCCAGTCCGCTTGTCCACGATATGGAACCGGTTCTGTGTGGTCGCAAATAAAAGCAAAAAGTGTTGAGTTTTCCAAGTCGTCAATAATAACAATAATAATAAAACATTCGATTCATAGAATCTCTAGTAAATCTATTTACCCTTTCACTCGGCGTCCACTCCATGTTATCCCGCATCCCTTTCCCCGTCAGTTTAGCCTCCGCCAAGTGAATGATGCTCATGAGGAGGGGCTGCTCGATCATGACAATGTAATTGTCCGTCATGGCAAAACTATGGTAGTAGCTCACATAAGTGTTCCAAGAGGGATAAATCGTAGCAAATACTTCAGACTTTTTCATTGCTGGAAAATAAAAGGGAGGCAAATTAAATATTACGGGTGAGCAATTAAAGGCAGGCTAATGACAGTTGTTCACTGCGAGGGCACACTTTTACAAAGCAACTTTTTTTTTACAAAGTAGGTCATAATCCTTTATGAGTGAGTGTGTGCATGTGCGTGTGAATGTGTTAGGGAAAGCAGTCAAACGACTCTGCGCACCCTCACTGGCTTGTTATTATTATTACTATTTAGGTAACCGGCAGATAATCCCATACCGGCGTTCACTACTATGCAATAATAATGACACATAAAGCACTCCCAAAAATCAACATTTACTACGACTCCATCAAGGACGAAGGTCAGATTAGGTCAGTTCAAATTCCATTGGGAGGACCGGTTTTGCAATCCTCAGAATCATTTCCATTTCAGGATCATCAAAATCATCCGCACTGCGCACGGTCAAAGACTCCCGCTGCGGCTGACTTGATTTTGCGAAGCAAATTAAGTAAAGCCCAAAATAGTAACTGAAAGTAAAGCCCAACATTTTCAAAAAGTTAAGGCGCGAAATAGTAAAAAAGAATCAACAAAAGCACAGCTCAAGATTTTGAAAAAATTAAAGCGCGAAATATTAAAAAACAGAACCAACAAAAGTAAACAAAAATGAAGCTCAAAATTTTCAACAAATTAAAGCGCGAAATAGTAAAAAAAATCAAAAAGTAAACCAAAATCAAGCTCAAAATTCTCAAGAAATTAAAGCGCGAAATAGTAAAAAAAAAAATCAAAAAGTAAACCAAAATGAAGCTCAGAATTCTCAACAAATTAAACCGCCAAATAGTAAGTAAAAACCAACAACATAAGTAAACAGAAGCACAGCCCAACATTTTCAGAAAATTAAAGCGCAAAATATTTTTAAAAAATACCAAAAAGTAAATCCCGAACCAAAATACACTGTAAAATCTACCGTGTGACAACAGCCCAAAAATCAATGCTGATCCAATCATTATTTTGCCCTTGCAAAACACACGTACGTGCAAGACGCGAGCTAGATTAGGAACCACTGAAATCCACTCACGTCATCATCATCATCAACAACATCATCATCATCATCGTTTATCACTCCACCACGACATTCCCACACACGCACCAAGGATTGCTATTAGTTAATCATTTAATTCCAATAATTTGGAGCAACGACACAAATATGTTTTTTTTACTCACTCAACAGGACTCATGCCAGGACAGGCAGGAACAGCATGCAGGACGACATGCATCGGTGCGACATGCGTTGGTTTTTTGAATTAATTATGAATAAGATTTTCCCGCCAATAACGAGGATGTCATAGAAATGAAGAAAGGGAATTTTACCATCTTTAGCATTGGAACCACCAAGATTTGGGATTCGCATCACTTGATACTTGACTGTCGGTTTGAAGCTCGTGCCAATGTTGAATAGATCCCCGGTCTTTCGGCAGCGGAGGGGATGTGCCGTGGCGAGGTAGATCCCAAAGTATTTGTACAAGTCGATCTGGACATTCAAAGTTGAATAATTAATGTTAGTTTGGGAAATTTTCTTTTGAAAATTGTAAAAAAAATGTGTGGGTTTTGAGTACAGATGAAAATCATTACTTTTTTCTCACGCGTGGCCAACGTGTCGGGGTCGACACTGTGAATGTGGCACGTCTCGGAGCAGGCATACAAATTCCCTTCGATCTCGTACATGTTGATCCCCACGTTGTCCGTCAGATTTGCCGAGCCCTGTAAAGGTATTGTGGAATTTAATGGTGGTGAAAAATATGGATGGTTTTAAGCGGTGGATCTCACCAATAGGTGATTATTGGTGATATGAAGTAAAGGACTGTTCACATGTTACGTCATTACTTTCAAGGGGAGGAATGCACATGCCACCCAAGGACAGGGGCTCCTGAAAATTCAAACTTGCTCTTTTTTCCCGCCGGCACTTAATGGGTGGAATGCCGATTCTGCATAGTGTAAATCACTTGCCAGTTTCGAATTTCCATGCACATGTCAACCCACATGTGGTAAGTGAGAGTGTGCTCGAAATTCAAAACTCGGAAATCCTTATGGGATTTAACATGTAAAATTTAAGGTGGGACGTATCCCCCCCCCCTTTGGTGCCCACATGAAAACCAAAACTTCGCGGGCTTGTAACTCAGCTAAACCTGAATTTCCGTAGGTAGGAGTTTGGTATTGTTAGTCATCCTTGGTGACTTCTTAAATCCACATAGTGTCGAATCTGTGCTAGGGTGATATGTGAGTTCCTCAAAATTTGGCCAAAAAGTGATGACGTAATATGTGAACAGCCATGTGAATGAGTTTTTTGAGGAACTCACAAAGACATCGATGACGCGGTTAAAGAGGTTCTTCCCCTCTCCGATGTGACCTCGGGTTGCAAATTCACCGAAAATTGGTTTCTTGGCTGTAATGGCTTTCTTGTAGGCATCGGAATCGATGTACCGCTTCATCATGTCCACCTGAAATTCATCATTTGATTGAATTGATTGGTTGATTGAATGACTTGTTGGGCGTTGACTGATTGATTGATGGATTGATTGTTGCTCACCTTCCCGTCTCGGATCCCGAATTTCGTGACCATGGCGTAGCCGTCCAGGTAGTGACGGAGGGTGGTGTCACCAAAATCAAATTTCCCGGGCCCGACACGGACGTAGCTACCATTAATCCAGCTGGGGATCTTCCCTGTTGAATTAAACATTTAAATGTAAACATTATTCAAATCAATAAATTATACAATTAAAAACTTGGTACAAATATTCAAGCTATTTTCAAAATATTAAAATTTGTATTAAAATTTTATCAAAATACTAAGAGCAGTTTGTATATTTATCATAATATAAATATTAGTAGCAAGCAAAACTGCCAGAGGGACTCCCACAGCCTACAATGCGAATGCGCGCCAGTGCCAGTGCATTAAAGTGCGCAACAACAACTATGGCTCCGTCGCATGCGCAGTTTACATTTTCATTCTCGTCATTTTGTACAAGGAATTTTTTGGGGGGGGAATCAACCAATACTTTTCAACAGTTTTCAACTCCTCACGGCGTCCATGGTTGTCAGTTTCCAAATATAAAAATAATAATAACAGAGTGGCGCATTTAATTTAAAGCGCATGACCTCCTCCTGATATAACTCCATACGAAACTCTGCAGCAGAGAATTTACAGCAGCAAAACTTTTCACAGCTTTTCATCTCAAACTCCAATCTCTCTGCACAAATTAAATGCGTTGGAAATGAGGTGAAAAAATCCTATAGCAAATCCTCATTTCGCTGCATTCCCTCATGAGAGTACACCTCATCTTGTCAAGCGTCTCATTATAAACTAACTTTGTCAAAAGAAAGGGGACCGTTTCGTGCTACCCCAAGCGAATGACAGCAGAGCGGCATGGTTGGCTCTATATAAATGCTTGCCAATAATCATAATAATGTACGCGAGAGTAGCTCTCTGCGGTAAACATTTATACGAGCTTGAGGAAAAACGAGATGGGATGGCAGAAAATTGTGTGCCATAATCCATGCATCCATAATACACACACACACACACACACACAACACACGTTCCTCGGCAAAGGACGAGATGAAAGTTTTCGAGTGTTTTACGGGCGTGAGGGAAATTATGCAAGGGCCCCACATTCTTGCAACACATCTTACCATTCACCTTTAAAATAATACTGTTGCACGTCGTGTGTAGTTAGTACGGATCATGCCGGCGGCATTGTCTTCTCGCATGTCATATAAATTTGGCAAAAAATGTGCGGATTACAACCCAGCCGTAGGACGTAACAATGCGGTTTGTGCGTCTGACCTGACAGGGAGGGAGTGGGAGAGAGTGTTTGTGTGTGTGTGTGTGTTTGTGTGTGTGTGCAATAACCTGACTGACGCCTGATTGCGCTAACCAAGTCAAGGTAACTGCTGACTGTGAATCTTTGCGAAGAAGTCATTTCGTGGAGTTCACCTCTTGCTTCATCTCAAGTCCACACGCAGTTACACACACACACAAACACACACACACACACGGACTTGTTCCTGCACCCTTGGCCTGTTGTCGTCGTACCTGCAGCGGCCCAGGGTACACCGTTTGATTGCCACAATCCCATTTCCCTCTCTTGACTCTCATTACGTTAACCCCGCAATTTGTACGAATTCTGGATACTGTACAGATCGTTACACGATGGCAACAGGAGGTGTTGGCGTACATGACACTCGTCATCACCTCTGCTCACCCGACATTGCACAATCAGTTGGGCCGCACGACTTTTGACGTCGGCAAGTTACTTAATGCAACTCGCCACGTACACACAAACGTGACTTACAATTCCTCAGCGACCCCTGCCTAAAATTTTTATTTACTATTAAATTAAGCTTATCTATTATCGTGCGGGATCGTCGACTGTCATTTTAATTACCAGCTATTTTCCGGATCGGAGGTGGCAATCGGGAATTTTACATGGGAAAATATTAGAGGTTCTCGCGGTAGGCGAGAGAGTTGACGTTTTGCTGCTGCTGGTAATGTTACAATTTTAATCGTACTGGAATAATCCCGTGCGCCGACCTGCGTGCGCGTTCGTTCACAACAGCTTCTGCTCCAGCGCATGCGCACTAGAGTAAACTGGACGTAAGATGAACGTGTAGATCTGTTAGTGGCTATTGGTTATGTGATAAAATGGAACTGTGGAGCACTGTACCGGTAACGGTGGCTTGAATGGGCTCGCAGTACTCATCCTGATTCCGGAACAAGTTACTCAGAGATGCCCGCTGCATCTTTGTGTGCTCTGTTTCCCTTGGGGGGTGACACTTGACACACTGTTGGGGCACACCTTGTCACCTGAATGAGCAAGATGAAGAAGAAGAAGAAGATGACGTTGGGATGTAAACAAAGGCAACACAGAGTTTTGTGCACTTGGCGCTCTTGTCGGCGTGAAAACTAAAAGGTAAATAAAGGGGCTAGGGTGAAGTGAGCAATGCTTTTATAATACACCCAACTCGAGAATATTGGGTAAAGGCGAGTGATATTCTGCTCAGGAACGAAACTGTTTCTGCAATCACATGCCATAGCGGTCGCGAAGGGTACGTCGTATCTGCCTAACCCCGCGCGGGCATGTCAAGTGTGGTCCCACAACCAACATCGTTCCAATGCGTAGCAGGAGTATGGATTCATTATGTGGGTACCTCAAGTTCTTATATAATTTGACGTCAGGCCCCCAAGTTTTCCACCAGTCCAAAGGGGATTATGACCACATCGTCTGACTGACTGAGTGAGTGAGTGAGTCAGAGTAACAGTGATGTGTGTATGTGCCAATTTTAATGAATTGGGACCGCGACAGTGAATGCATACTGACTGTGAGGATCTGGTTGGGGAATGAAGGTGAAGTGCAGAAATTGTTGTGATGAATCCCAGACTGCTTTCGTTTTCATCCCTCCACGCTCGAGTCATTCGACACTCTATTGTACCTCCTTGCATAGTAATGGGCAATAGTAGTAGTAATAGGCTGGCTGTTCTTGACCCTCAACAATGTTGAGAGGGATACGGAGCTGTGGGAATTTTGATGGGCCAAAAGAGAATTTGATGCTCTCGAGAATGAGCGAAATTTGAGCCGCGGCGTGTTGCGGTAACTTTACCATTAGTATAACTTTACGTGTAGTAGTTATTACGACATCCCACATTTGTGATAAAACTTGAACATTTTCAATAATGGCGGGTGACTGGCAAAGGGGACTCTTTTTACATGTGACCAGCGCGCAATAAATCAATGATCATGCACGTTCGAGATTTAGATGTTAGCAGCGCACAAATCAGTGATCATGGGCGTTCGAGATTTAGATGCCACCAGCGCACAAATCAATGATCATGCGCGTTCGAGATTTAGATGTCAGCAGCGCGCAAATCAATTATCATGCGCGTTCGAGATTTAGATGCCACCAGCGCACAAATCAATCATCATGTGTGTTCGAGATTTACATGTAATCAGCGCACAAATCAATGATCATGCACGTTCGAGATTTACATGTAATCAGCGCAAAAATCAATGATCATGCGCGTTCGAGATTTACATGTAATCAGCGCACAAATCAATTGATCATGCGTGTTCGAGATTTAGATGTCACCAGCGGACAAATCAATCATCATGTGCGTGCGAAGTTTACGTATCACCAGCACAAAAATCAATGATCATGCGCGTCCTGGAGGTCTTCCAGAGAGATTAACAGAAATTGCCAATTCCTAGATTTGAGATAGAAAAGATTTGACGGAGTTGTTACAAACCCTCAAAGTTGTACTGTCTGCACCAAAGGGGGGAGAACGGGCTCACTTGAAAATCACATGTTTAATCCCATAAGGATTTTTCAGTTTTGAATTTCGCGGAAGTACTCATTTATGTTCATAGTAGTGAGGAAAACGGGGAAATTTTGGAGTATTTGCCAAAGTATTCGGGGCTATGCGTCTTGGAATGCGTCTAAATTTTGGGAAACAGTGTGTAGTATTTTGATAACTTTTTAACATGCGAAAGCATGTAGCGAATGTAGCCGCACCATCCAATCGGAGGAGAGGGATTTTTTATGCGGGTGTTACAAATATTCCTGGAATCGAAACTTAAAACTGCGGGATTTTCTTCTATGGGATTTAACGTGGGATTCTAAATTGAAGAGGTAATCACTTCTACTCAAGGGCTTTTCCCGCCACCTTCCGGGTTTTATTGACACTTGGCCTGCTGAGTGAGCCGCATTAAAGTTCCACCAGATCCCTTCTGACGGTGAAGAGGAGCTGACTGAAATACTTTCCGACCTGCGAGGGAGACTTTGAATAATCCGTGGGTTGAGCGAGCTGTAGTGGAAAAGTGAAATTATATTTATTTCAAAAAATCCTATTTAAAAATGTTTCCCACTGCTCCACTCATGGCCAAGGGCTTCGGAGAATTGGCCAAAGTACGTGGGCTCATCACCTACAAAATCTCTCCGTTCGAACAGAGGGCATTTGCCGGAGCTATTTCCAAGGGCGTTCCCAACACAATCAGGAGAATTAGAGAGCAATTTTTCCGAGTTGTACCTCGTAAGTGTCTGAAAAACCTTGGTTTGGTTAACTGGGAATTCGGTCGTAATTATGGCTGTTGTAGTGGTAACTTTTGAGTAACTTTTGCTATTTGTAACTGAGGAGTTTCTATGGTTTTCTGTGGCAGCTTTCGTCATCGCCTACATCGTGTACGACCAGGTGGAGAAGGAGCACAAGCGGCTTATGAGGAAGAACCCAGCTGATTTCGAGAATGATGAATAAACTGTGCATTTATCATCGTAGTCGTACTTATCGGATACAGAATTTCCATAGATTTGTCCAATAGATGTTCGAATTTGCCCTTGATCATTATTATGATGGAATTGAGCTGGATGGAAATGAGGTATTCTCACTGCCCGCAGCTCGCTGTTTAGAAACCTTTTTTCGTGAATTTGTGAAATTTCTTGTGATTGCGAAGAAATTCATGATTAAAAGCATCAACGTATGCTAAAAAAGTCAATTTTGAAATGTCGTGAATTTTGCTGGCAATAAATTCCGTCACACAAGTCAACCGTTTCCCCTTTATGGCTTTGCTCATTTCAGACACAATCCTCCGGAAATAAAGTATCCTGGCTTGCCATTTGTTGGGGAGAAAAAATTTAAAAATTTTAAGTCGAGATTTTAACGCTTAAATAGCAATATTATTGCAAGTATTTGGAATTATTGGATTCCATTTAAAATGGACTCCCGTTGCGCCCGGTCTGAAAGTGATGAAATTTCATAATGTTTATGTAACCACGGGTGAGGAAAATTCTTACAGTCGTCCTTGCCCGCATAATTTTTCCGCGGGAATTTTCAAACGTGCCATGTGCTGAGATCATTGTGTGAAGCAGAGGAAAAATTAGCGGAAATTAAATTACAGTTAAATGCACCACATGCGTTTTAATTATACGCGGAAAAATTTTGGAGGATTTTCCGAAAATCTACTTGTTGGTGGCACGTTATTTATTTGAAATTTCAGTTCTGGAATATTTACTTTTTAATTTAAGAGGAATTATTCATGGAGTCGGGCGAGTTACCACACGAGGAATGTCTTCGAGCTGTAAGTAGTACAGAATCATTCGTTTTATGATTCCGTATGAAATCCATTTTTACCTCAACCGGCATTAGCAATTGCATGTTTAAAAATTCCCGCTTATAATTTCTACTCTAATTGTTCACTGCAGGTCATACCGAAAGGAGTGACGGATGACACTTGTAAAAAATTTGTATTTAAGAATGAGGATCACACATTAGGAAACGCTCTCCGTTTCTGCATTTCTCGCTAGTAAGTAATTTTTCTTAAAATTTTTTCCTGCAGATTTTAATTTTGTGATAGTTGTTCATTTTGGAGGTGTTATTTTATTATTTTTTTTCCAGCCCAGAAGTTAAATTCTGTGCCTATACAATCCCTCATCCCGCAGAGAAGGAAATGGTTCTTCAAATCCAGACATCCGGCATTGATGCGGAAGAAATCCTCAGTCGTGGTCTTCAAGATTTGAGGGAGATATGTGACGTGACGTTGAAAAAGTTTGAAACTGCTCGAAATGAATTTATTGGGACGACTTGACATACATTTTTTAAAGTTATTTCCGCTCAGGCGGCAAGCTTTTCTGTTGTTTTGTATATTATATTAAAGTAAAATTCTATGTTTTCCACAATCTTTGTCCGTTTGTTCTTTCATCGGAATTTTTGCAACAATGCGTGAACTTTACACCGACAAATCAATTTTTTTCATTTTCAATCAGTTTTATTTACTTGATTTCGAAACGCTCCGAGGCATGAAATTTCAGATTACCGGTCCATTTTTGTCCTCACTCCTCATTTCCATCCAAAAATCTCTTGATTTTCTATGGCAAATCTCAAGGGACCAATAATGGAGTGAGAGCGAGGGAATTTCATACTTGGCTATTGGCAACGTATAATTTTACTCAATAAAAATCTTGCAACCAACACACTAATGCATACTCTGAATTTGTTAGCTCTGCAATTAGCAAGCGCGCGTACATGTTAAATACCAATCTTATCTGTCCGGTTAAAAACGTTGCCCTGTTCATTCGTTCATCCCATTCCACATCTTCATTTTGAAGGGGAACATTTACCACGCGATCAAAAAGTAATCATTATTTTCCCCACCATGACGATCTGGAAAAAGGTGGGATCGAAGGCCAAAAAGGTCTACACCCTTGTCTTCCTCCTGAGGGATCATCAAGTCCTCCTTGGCCTCAAAAAGTATGGGTTCGGGAAGGATAAATGGAACGGGTTTGGGGGCAAGGTTGAGCCAGGGGAAAAGATTTTGGATGCCGCAGTAAGGTACAAGAAATAAATAAAGTCTTACTATTGAAAGTACTAATCACAGTTTAATGTAAAAGTTTCTAATTTTGTCTTCTGGTTACTAATAATTAGTACAAAAATTAAGTAAAAATTAAATAGTAATTATTACTATTTAATTTTCTACTGATTTTTCGTATTTTATATTACTTTATTTCCAAATGTTCCAGAGAAACTCAAGAAGAGTGCGGCCTGTCCGTAAAGTCAGAGGACTTGTCTCCAGTTGGGATTATTCATTTCGAATTTGTAAACAACCCGGTCCTCATGGAGGTTCACGTGTTCAAATCAGACAAATTTGACGGTGAAGTAACGGAATCCACCGAAATGCTCCCTCAGTGGTTCCCCACGAATCAAGTGCCGCATGACAAGATGTGGGCCGATGACGAAGTTTGGTATCCTTTACTCCTTGAAGGAACTAAATTCAGGGGGTATTTCCTCTTCCAAGACTTTACAACCTACCTTAATTATGTCTTGGTAGACTTTGACAAGCCCGACGTCGTGCTCAAATCTTTTAACTTGGACCAAATACAATTGTAACGAGGCGACCGTGCAGTTTATTTTTGTCGCCTGAAACTATTATAAAAATGTCAATTTCCATGTTGTTATAAATATGTGATGGAAAAAACAAAAATTATTTAGACACTTCGAATAATTCATTCCTATTTAATTCATTCTTTCACAAGAGATCCACATCAATCATGTTACAGATTCATCCTATTCCATTTCTGAGTATTAACATCCAACTCGAGGTCAATGCATTTGCAAACGACGAACATTTTCATTCTGAAACGTGAATATTTTGATGAATTTTGTACTTGTTCAAAACGCCCGACTTGAAATCGCACCCGCTCACGTCGCACTTGTACAGTTTCTGCCCCGTGTGATGCCTCATATGGTCGAGTAATTTCATGGCAGAATCCAATCTCATCTCACAATAGTCACACTGAAATGATGGACTGCAAATTTTAGCCTTTCCAACGGGATTTCCTGTCACCGTCCCTGTGGACGGCCCGGTTACTTCGAAATCTCGTCGTTTAGCCTCGTACTTGGCTCGTGTCGAAATTGTTGTCATTCCACTTTCGGAATCAGTTGCTGAACCCTCCAAACTGTTATTAACAAAGTCATTCTCTGGCCCAGTTCCATCTCGGATATCTCTGCGGGGTTCCGAATTGTGAACATAATTTCCGATATTTCTCCGTCTTTCACTCGCCGGTTTGGAGGACACTCCGCGTCCATTTGGTCGACTTAGAGGCGGTAAACTTCTCTTGTGCACATTCCTCGTATGCCTACAGAGGGATGAGTGGTGAGCAGTTAAGAACTTGCACCAAGGACACGCGTAGGGTTTTTCCCCCGTGTGGGTCCGCACGTGTGAGCTCAATCCTGAGAGACCGGCAAAGTTTTTGCCACATAATTTGCAGTTGTAAGGCTTCTCCCCCGTGTGAGTTCGGGCGTGGCTGGCCAACAGCTTCCGGCTCGCTCCTTCGTTGTCACACAAATTACACTTGAACTTGGAAGTGGGATTGTGGACAGCTCGGTGAGAGCTGAGACGGGAGCGCGTGTGGAAGGAATGGTGGCAGGACTCACACTTGTAGGGTTTCTCCTGCGTATGAATGGTGCAGTGGTCTTCAAGCCGGAAGTGGGAATCCGTGGCGTAGTTGCAAATGCCACATTTATACGGTCGATCTATCCCGTGGGTTCGGGAGTGTTGGGCAAGTCCGGCGGGGTCAATGCAGGAGTAGTCGCAGAGGTCACAGAAGAATTTCCTGAGGAAGGCATGTTTCTCGATGTGAGCTTCCAGCAGGGGTTTCATCGAGGACGAGAAGGAGCAGAGATGACAATTGTAAAGTTTCTCGCCGTTATGAGCTAACTTGTGCTGCTTGAGGTTGATGCTGGCGTGGAACTTGTGGCCGCAAATGTCACATTGGTAGCCTCTCCGCTTCCTCCAGATGGAAGGATCATCTTTAATTGGGACAAAGCAAAAATATTGATTCAAAATTGTTCATTATTACTAAAATACAATTCGTTCAAATGACTTTCCCGCCACTTTATGAATTTGGAAATTTTGGGTAGAAAATATTTACTGTTATTTTCTTTGGCTTCGTATTTGGCCTTGTAGCGCCGGAGGTTATTACGGAGGCGGCAGGCGTATGTGGTGACAAGCAAAGGCTTCGTATCCGATTCAACTGAAGTCATGACGGTCAGCTATGGATATTCGGTTCAACTTTCTGATGGAGAGTAAAATATTTTCCGCCTGAGTTTAGCATTTAATTGTATCCTTGAAGATCACCAAAAAATCGTGACTAGTAAATATTTTTGGATAAATAAAACTACGCATAAAGGTTTCTAGTTGGTTGGACAGTCTGTTGATAACGCTCACCTGTCTGACTCGATTGACAATAATTCTGCGTCCGAAATGTATTACATAATATGCTGCGGGATGGCGCCAAATTTAAACAAATTGAGTTGACTTGTAAATTTCAAAAATGGATGAGAATGAAATTCTCAACTTGACATGTGACATATGAAGCGGCAGGCGTAACAAAACTATTTTTCTCTTCTCTCTTCACTCCCTCAAATATTCTCTCCTCTGTCGTCGCTCCCTCAACATATTCTCTCCCCTCTCCTC
>WJFA01003025.1:0-14026 GCA_009870155.1 Pseudobourletiella spinata | reverse complement strand
TCTTGCGCTCGGGGTCTCATGTGGGTTGAAAGGGGGACTGAATTATCTCTATTCTTAACAGATGTTGTGGAGTACAAAAAAGCTTCTGTTCGGAATGAATGGTCACCAGATGTTTTCTATCACTGAAGCTGAACAGATGTACATTTATCCGAGCTTTCCTGAAACAACAAATCTTTTAACATAAAATATGCTACTTTGAAACGTAAGTAACAAGTAACTTGAAACATAATTTGATAACATTGCTAAAAAACCAAAAAGTTTTCTTAAAAAACACGAGCAAGTTTTACGCAGAATGCCAAGTATCAAGGCAAAATATTTGAATCAAAAATTTGCAGGAGCTTATTCGGGCTTACGTGGTTTTCTAAAAAATCGTAAAAAGTTATCAGATCCAAAGCAGGTGGAAACAGAGCTTCGCAAAATTAAAGCTTATTCGCTACCCAAAGATATCAGACGTAAGTTTAAACGTAGGCATATCAAAGTGAATTTTATTAATGAAATTTGGGCTAGCGACTTAAAAGATGTGAGCACGATTGCAGAGTACAATAATCGCAACAATTTCGTACTTGTAGTTGTGGATGCATTCAGTAAGAAGGGTTATACACGTCTGCTGAAAGATAAAACTTCAAAGTCAATGATAGTTGCATTTAAATCTATATTAAAGCAAGCAAAAGCTTCGCCTTTATTCCTATTTACCGATCAGGGAAAAGAATTTACATCTAAAGACTTTACTAAATTTTTAAAATCAAGACGAATTATTTTATATCACATTTACTCTCACGTCAAGTCGTCATTTGCAGAAAGATTTATTCGCACACTATTTACAAAAATTTCGCGGTACATGATAGAGAAGGAAACTTTGAAATTCGACAACAAGCTGCAAGATTTTACACATGCATATAACAACACGTATCATCGTACCATAAATCGCACTCCGAATCAAGTGAGCAAGGAGGATGAAATGGAAATTTGGTATGAAATCCATAAAAAAATTTCGTGATAGTAATGCAGAAAGAAAACCAAAATTCAAGATTGGTGACAAGGTTCGAATCTCAAGTGCAAAAATTGAGTTTGAAAAAGGTAAGTATAAAATATTTGAAAAAACCCAGAAACCCTCAGTCACGCAGTCTCATTTGAACAGGTTACACTGCCAACTGGTCCAAAGAAGTTTTTAAGATCAAGACTGTTTAGAAGACGCAGCCAACTACCTATTTGCTAGAACGAAGACATTACAGGAGGATTTTACGAGGAAGAACTCAATCTGGTTGAAAATGTTTAACTTTTCCAGCAATTATCTATATTCCCACACACTAACCTTAATCAGTAGAGACGAACCTGGCAACACTGCCAGCAATTTTGTTGTTCATTTTCCAAGAACGTTTAACATTCCACCGGGAATTTACGAAATATGATTAATAAGCATGACAATTAAAAATAATCCACTACTTGAGGTGTGTTCACTGTTATCAGAGGCACCAGTAGGAACAATTTTTCCTGGTTTAAAACAACCTCAAATTAAAATTGTCGGTTTCAAATTGGAAAAGGTAAAACTTGCAAGGCGGCTTATGACGCAAATAGATCGGTGGGCACAGAAAAAGCAATTTCCGTTAAAAATGGGTGCACTTATGACAGAGGACCATGAAAGAGTTTTAATTCACCTGAGAAATGTAAGTACAAAAAATCAAGCTATAATACTTCCGAACGAAATTGCAAAGTTTCTAGGATTCAAACGTCGATATTTCCTCCCTGGCCAATATTTTAGTGAAACAAGTATAGGACCCGAAGAAATGTCTTTGCTGGAGATAGGAAGGACATATCAATTCCAACTAATAAGCTTTCCCGACGATCAAAACTTAATCAAAGTAGATCGCATGTTTCATGAACTTTTATATATTCCTTATCGAATGGAAGACTATCGAAGTTTCTTGGAAGAAGTTGAACGAGAACTCAAGATGGATGGATATACTATTGAACTGTGGATGTGGCGGACAAGTGCGAAATTACATTCAAAAGCAAAACAGGAAGAACAGACGATTATGTCACTTTTCCAAAGAAACTAGCAGAATGTTTTAATCTAGAAAATGATACTCTTACCGTTGGCTCACATATTGCACCAGGTGAATTTAATTTTGACAAATTCAAAGAATTGCAAAACAATGAGAGATTGTGCTTTAAATTTGGTTACTATCAAACACTTCATATCCCAATGAAAGAACCAGAAAGTCTTAACTACATCGATGTACTTGATGAAATCAATGATTCAATCGATACGTGGAATTTAGATGATACACGAGCCTCATTTATTGTTGAGGATGCACATCTGTTGCCCGAAAACATACAATCAAAGGCGTATGTTGCATTACCAAGAGCTGTTAACAAGTTTTTTGAGATATCCGAGGATACAATTTTTTCAACAGAAACAAGAGTAAAAGTAGGTGAGCCTATCATCGAAGACGAAAAGTAAGTCGAATATGTCGAAAAAGGCGAGGATATAATTTTACCAGGGAAAATTGTTCCTTCAACAAGAATGCTAGTTCTAACAAGTGTTATTGACAACCAGTATTATCACGGGAGAATGCTTCCCATCCTTCAAGAATTTGAAATAACAGATAAAAACAACATCTCAAAGGAATTTATACCAGTCTTATACGTCTTTGAACAGTTCACATCAGTTCAATCAGATTCTATTTCAATTAGTCGACGAATTCACGCGCGAGTATAATCTCACTCCGTCTACTGAAACTATTATACGACTTCAAATTCGACCGATACAGCGATGAAAATGCGACAGATTGTTTGCGATGATAAATTGTGCACATTGCAACCTGCACGACATAACCAATTCGGAGGTGGAGGAGATAACATCAACGCTGGAGGTAGCGGAGGACTTGCACCAGAAGCTGGATCTTATTTAATTCCGACAAATAAAATTTCGAAAGCAAATAATTCAATAAGAAAGAAAAGGTCTGTACCAAAGCGTCTGAAGAAACGCCACCAGATTGGCGGCAAGCGAAAGAGCAAGAAACAGAAGAAGAAACAAGTTAAGTGCAGGTGTGCAACAAAAACAAAGTGATTGATATCAACAACGTTTTTGAAGATCAAGCAACTGTTTACGAAGGCTCACAGATTGGAACTCGATCTGAACTTGATTTATTCAATGTACCACCAACTGATGTCATTACACTGTTCTCAAGTGACCACGTTCAATATTTTCCTCTGAATTCAATCAAGGATAATTATAATCCTATTGAATTTCAGATAAACACAGAAACTTCAGGATACTTGGACCTGTCATCATCATTTTTAGTATATCCAGCAGAATTGTAAATGAAGATGGTACTGCATGCAGCGAAAATGATGTTGTTGCACCATCTAATCTTTTCTTTCATACAATGTGGTCGAATCTGGAAATATATTTGAACAATCAACTAATTAGTGACTCTTCAAACAATTATGCAATGCAAGCTTACATTCAACGTTTACTATCAACAAGTGAATCTGACAAAAACAACAAATTGAAGAATGAACCTTGGTATCCAAACGAAGCTGTCAATGCTTTTGCAAAGGACACGAATGATGCTGGATTTATGAAAAGATTTAAGATGAGCGAAAAATCTACCGAGTAGACAGCTTGTAGGAAACATTTTCACACAACCTAGATGGTTATCGGCTGGATGCGAAATTAGAATTATACTGAGAAGAAACATCCCGCAATTCAGTTTGGATAGCGCAACAACAAAAACATCAAATACGTGCCCTTTTAGATTTGATATTAAACGAGCGGTCTTTTACGCAGCCAAAAAGGTTGTTTCACCTCAAGTAGTTGAAAAGCATCTCAAGCTACTTGAATCAAACCACACGTTAATGTTTCCAACGACAAAAACACAAGTAAAAACATTTTCAATCAGCAAGGGTCTAACCACGATAACGACGGACTCCGTCGCCATTAGAAAAATACCAAAAGTCATCTTTGTCGGTCTTGTATCAAGCGAGGCGTACATTGGCAAGCTACTAAAATCGGATCTTAATTTTCATCATCACAACCTGGCGGAGATTGGGGTATCCTGGAATGGAGAGACGATGGACTATCGCACATTACCCCTAACATTTCATTCATCTTCAAATACAGCAGCATATGACTACTTAGTTGCCTTACAGTCACTGAAGAAGACGGCTGCCATTGAAGCTCTCTCAAACGGGATAAATCGTGACAACTATACAAATGGTAAGAACAAGAAAATTTTATAAAACAATCTATTTCAAATATTTTTTTGAATAAAATTTTCTTGTTCTTACAGGAAATGTACTCATCGCTGTTGAATTATTACCCAATTCTGGTGACGCATTAAGCGTAAACAGAAAAGGACAAAACAAGCTCAGTCTACGTTTTCGCGAGGCATTGTCGGAAGCAGTCACTGCAATCGTTTATTTACAATATCAATCCATCATCAAAATCGACAAACACAAACACGTAATTTTTGAGAAATGAATTCAACATCCATTCGAGAAGCTTTGGATATTATTATTCGCGATCGGTTGCCGTACCAAGTGGTAGCACCCGATGAACCTATTATCTGCGAGAAATATGCCTGTGCAGTAATACAAAATACAGAACTAAGTGGTAGTTCCGGCGAGCACTGGATAGCCTGGTTTATTCTGTCTCCAAACAAGTGCGAATATTTCGACAGTTATGGAGCGAGTTATGAAAACTATTCACATGTTTCCCCACCCACAAGAAAAATAGTTAAGGAAAACTGTAAGCAGCTTCAGAGTGATGTTACATATTATTGTGGCCAGTACTGTATTAGTTTTGTGTATCATAGATTTATTGGAATGTCATTTGATGATTTCATTAGCGAATTTTCGAATGACAAGTCCTTCAATGATTGGAAAGTTGTAACATTTTTGAAAAATATTACTGTATTCCGACCGTACTATATTTATGCTAAGCATAACATGAAAATTCTTGGCTGTAAACGGCTAGTTGATTTTATGAAATAAATAATTTTGCTTGTAATAAACTGTAATCAGTTGTTCAGTCAACTTCATTCAGCATGGATCTCATAAATTTCGAGCTCATTCATACTTTCACAATGTCTGTTGTTGGACCTGCAGGTTCTGGCAAGACATATTTTGTAATGGAGTTGATACGTCGTCGAAGGGAAATAATAAGCAAACCTATCGAGAAAGTCATTTACGTCTACAGTGATTTCCAACCAATCTTTTACCAGTTGCAAGCTGAGGATCCGAATATAATTTTTACAAATCGTCTCCAAGACATTGAAGAGTTAACTACTGACCCCTGTCTGATTATTGCCGATGATCAGATGGATGCTATATCTAAGGGGAAGGATAACGACTTGATTACACGATTTTTCATAAAACATTCGCATCATAGAGGAGCATCAATAATTCTAATACTTCAAAATGCTTTTAAACCGTCTTTGAGAGAGGTTAACATTAATACACAATACTTGGTCATGTACGACCAACCTAGAGATCGAAGTACCATCAGTACCCTCGCGCGTCAGATATGTCCTGGAGAAACTAAATTATTGCAAGAAAGTTATCAAAAAGCAGTTGCTGACCAGGAGTATGGTTATTTGTTTATTGATCTTCATCCGAGGAACAAGAAATGCCGTTACTGGCTTCGATCGAGTTTGTTTCCCTCTGATCAATGTGAAATTTACACCTCATGAAATGATATATGAGGATTTGTTTTTTGAGCTGTTATTGACACCAACTGTTGAAAAGTATAAGGAAATAATTAATTTGGCTGATGATCATCAGCTTTACACTATTTACTTTATTATTGCTAAAATTCAACAAGCTCTTGGGAAAAATACAAAGGCGATCAGGTGCAAGACAGATTTGCTGGGAAGACACTCGTACATAAAATCTATCCTTACAGTTTATTTCCTTATAGGAATACGTTTTGAAATATTGGATTGCAACTGAACACAATGGTGAAGGTGATGAAAGTTATTGATGTGGATCTGTACGACAGACTTATGGAAATTTTCCGCAAAGAAGAACTGAGAGAACGCCATGGATGTGCAACAAGGGATGATAAAAACGTTCAGGGTTTCCATAAGGAGCAGCTGACAGAAAAAAAGCAACATGAATGTGCACCAAGTGAAAATACTGACTATAAAAAAGTTCAATATAGCGAGATGAAGTCAAGTGAGTACCCTTCACGGCACACGTGCATGTTGGAGCAGGCTATACAGAGAGTTCAAGCAAAAAAAGTTAAGCCTAAAACTAGACAACGAGGGAGATAACTTTTCAGTGAGCGCTTGACTTCGTATTGGACAACACGCAATGGAACAACCCTTTGCACAGCACCTATCGGAACCAGTGCGTGACGTTGAACCGTTTGCGTTTGTAGTACAGGAAACCCTCATCAATTTGCTTCACCATATTTCGAATCATACCCAAGATTCTGACTCGAAATTTACACAAGAGTCTAGTAAGTTGAGAAAAGCTAAAATAATAAGCATATTTCTATTATTTCAGCGGCCTACATCTCCGTTATCATACTTCTCTCACTCTTAGGATTGAAACTCTACAAGTACATTTCGAACGCAGTTGAAAGAAGACGAGAACATGGTACTATATGAGACGTCAGATTTTCCTGCGCCTAACAAAACTGGCACGCAAAACTTTGTAAGTAAAATATATTTTTATTATTATCAATATTTTGGTGAAAATAACCGTGTGGTATAGTTTTTTCAGATGCTCAGTGCCGGGTTGTTCATTCCAGTGTCGAAAGTATGGACTATACAATACCCATTTGGAAGAAATACATCTTTGTGAAGACTGTGCTATGTACACGAATGATAAAAATTTACATCAGTGTCGTCGTTTAAACATGAGAGGTGGACATATTGACCGTGGACAGTTTTCAAATTCTATGTTTCATGAATACAGTCGAAGTCATTTGGGTACTCTCGTAACGTACATGCACGAGTTGGAGGACGTTGTGACTGATATTGTGACCGTTTTTGAACGCTTAAGAGGTAGCATCCAGGAGCTGTTGGAAGATAGATTCAAGTATTTTGAAGGTTTGTTTGCATACATGCTACTTAAAGTAACAATGGAAATGGATCAAAAAGAACCGGACGAGCCAGTCAGCAGTGTTAATTACTCCGCTTTCTTCCGTAGGGAAAATTATAAGTTGTTAAACAGAGAAGACATCCCGAACTTTTTGCTTTCTACAGCATCGGAGCTTATTCAGAAAAAAAACGAATTCATTTTACGTGGCAGTGGCTGGAGAATCAAATCCATTGATGCTGTGGAAATCCGATTGGGGGATTATAAACAATTTTACAAGGCTAAAGTAGCTCGTCACCTCCAAATGCCGCTAAAGAAGAAGGGTTTCATAAATTTTCGGAATCCGGACAACCGCTGTTTTATGTACTGTGTTTGTGCGGCGTTGCATTTAAATGAAGTTGAATAAACTAAAAGGGAGAAGCATTTAAACTGGATTCGGTTTTTTCACCTATATGACTTTTCAGATGTTGATAAGGATGGTGTAAACATTCAAGAAGATATTCCAAAGTTTGAAGCAAAACACAGTGTAACTATACATGTGTTTACTCACAAAGGAGATCGTGTTGTACTTGCTCGCAAAAGTGACGCAGGACATGAGAAGATTGTTAAACTTTTCCTAATTCAAGAACATAGAGATCAAGAGATGCTTTACCATTTCGTACTGATCACCGACTTGAACAAATTCCTTGGTGGTGGAGGAAAGAAAAAGTCATACTTTTGTCAATATTGTTTTCAACTATTTCGGAGAGAACGCGATCAAATCGTGCATAGCGCACATTGTAACCCGGAAAAAGAGGACCTGGGGCAAGAAAAAGTATTTCCTGAAGAATGGAAGCGTTTGAAATTTACACGTTATGAAATGAATCTGCCGTACCCGTTTGTACTATTTTACGATTTTGAAACGTATAGTATACCACAACCTGTAGATTTGAGAAAAAAAGGAAAATCTACAACTATAAACTCAGAATTTGTTCCAGCCAGCTACAGCATCGTGATTGTGCAACAAGGTTTGAATCACCCAAGTGTTGTTTGATGTGAATATTATGACGGACCAAATGTCATGGAGCACTTCTTTGAGTGTGTGTTTCAATGGGATCAGAAAGTTATCAATCATATTCGTGTTACAAATAACTCTATATACCCAACCCCGTCGGAAATCGAGGAACACTTTAAAGCTGCATATTGCAAATTTTGCAAAAGGGAATTCACATCTAACCACGATGGAGAGGTAGAATTTTATGATGACGGTAGACATGACAAGACACCGGTGATAAAAACCTACCTTCACAATCATCACACTGGTAAATATGAGGCAGCATTGTGTCAAGGGTATAACTTGAAAGTGAAATACAAATCAGAACTCGTTTGCATAGCACACAACAGCACTGGATTTGATATTCATTTACTTGTGCAAGCTTTAGACTCGCCCTTGTTTGATTCAAATGAAATTTATGTGATTGCTGAATCCAGCGAAAAGTTTGTACAGATGACACTCTGATGAGTGGAATAGACATAAGAGAGTAAAGCTTCGTTTTATTGATAGCAACCAGTTTCTCGGGGCTAGCCTTGACACACTGGTAAAGAACTTGAAGAAAGAAGATTCACCATTGCTCTCACTAGTTCGCGATTGCATTAACTACATGACAACTTCTAAAAACCCACTGAGGGATGAAGATGTGAATATGCTACTTCAGAAAATGAACTTTCCATACACGTACTTGACATCTTCAAATGTTCTTCAACCACGAATTCCTATTCCACCGCGAGAATACTTCAACAATGATCTCACTGGAGAAGACATATCCGATGAACAGTGGAAATTAGTGTCTGAAATCTGTGAAAGATTTGAGATTCAAGACTTTAAAAGTTACACCCGATTATTTACAATTCTGGATACAGTGCTCCTTGCCGTTGTGTGGGAAAATTTTCGAAAGGGTTGTTTAAATACTTACGGACTCGATCCTACATATGTGTGCACAAAAAGTTCGTTTGGATGGCAAGCATTTCTTTTTCAAACTGGAGCCGTTGTTGATTATATTCGTGATCCGGAAATGCTGAAAATGATTGAAGAGGGAATTCGTGGTGGGCCATGTTTTGTAACGAAGAAAATTGTAACAGCAAATAATGAGAGAACACCAAAAGGATATGATCAAACCAAACCGAGAACACACTTGGTCTACTTTGACATTGTTTCACTTTATGCCCATGCTATGTGCGGGAAATTTCCTGTAGGAAGTTACGAGTGGGTGGATGTTAACGACTTGGAAAAAATTAACTGGCACGATTCAAACCTAGGTTCGGATGATGTAGGATACATACTGAAGGTTGACTTGGAGTATCCACACTGGCTTCATGAGAAAACAGCGTCTCTTCCTCTTGCACCACAGAAGAAAGCGGTTCGAATCGAAGATTTATCCGCAACACAACGCCAGGATGTTGCAAAATTGGGACCAATTGGAAAATCATTTACATCTCAACCGAAATTATTGCTTGATTGTTCAGACAAGAGAGAATACGTACTACACTACACAACCCTCCGCTACTACTTGAAGATGGGAATGCGTTTACGTAAAATTCATGCTGGATTCAAGTTTCGAGAAACTGCCTATTTTGAAAAATACATCGCTGCAAATATCCAGCTTCTCAAGACTGTGCAGCACAAGACAGAAAGATGTCATTAAACTTATGAATAATTCAATTTATTGTAAAAGCAACAAAGATTTGTTCGAGATGAAGTTTTGCAGATCACGTGCAAATGCTCTTGCATTTATCGCCTCCCCAAGGATTAAGGATTTCATAATTTTGAAACCAAACCTGAGTATGATGATGCTTAGCCCCAAAAAGATTGTCTACGATAAAATTATTCAGGCTGGATTCACAGTATTGGAATATGCTAAACAAATTTATTATGACGGTTATTACGGCAAACTCAAAGGAGTGTTCGGTGATCGTGTGGAGAATTGTTACCAAGACACTGATCCAAGCATTTGCCTCATTACCGATCCTGACAATTCCCAAAGGCTCAGACTTGTTTTTGAGGAGCCTGCATATTCCCAACCTCCATAAGTTAAATGAGGGTGAGAGTGGGAAATGGAAGCTAGAGTCCATTGATATTTCGGAGGCAGTCTTTCTAAAAGCTAAGCAATATTCCTTAAAATATTTTGACAGCACGCATGAATATGATGCACTCAAATGTAAAGGTGTTCCAGCGAGGAGCCTTGTCTCTACCAGTCATGAGACCTACACGATGGTTCTGAAGGACAAAAAAGTTGTACATCTTAACGTCAAGTGTACTAGATCACTAGGCCACAGGCTATATAACTTGACATTTGATAAGGTAGCATTTCATTATTTAGATGTTAACCGTGTTTATCCGGATGAAAATGATATAAATTATAGCTTACCATTTGCCCATCATAGGCTTAATGGTTGCGATTGTATTGATTTGTGTCAATGTTAGAACCTTAAGCTGATGGTCTAGCGCTATGTAGCGAACATCTTTCTTGCTCTTTTGTCAACTTATGCACGTTATTTCGAGAGCATCTGGCAACCACATGTAGTGAAGATAAGCTGATCACACTGATGCATCTGGCGCACGTTTTTGTGAACATCTGGCAACCACATGTAGTGAACATCTGGTAACCACATGTAGTGAACATCTGACAACCACATGTTGTGAACAGCTGGCAACCACATGTTGTGAAAATCTGGTGTTCTCACTGAAGCATCCGACGTACGTTTTTGTTAAAATCTGGTGTGTTTTTAACTAAACATCTGGAACACCTTCAAACATCTGGCTCATAAAAGACTCTGCTAAATGTTTAAAACTTGTTCACTTGCTGGGTAAAAAAATGTTTCTTTGTGTGAATGCTTAAAAAAGGATGGAACTTGCACGTGTATAACCCGATATGGTATAAATAGTCGACAATCTTTAAAAATTCGTCTCAGTGAAGCTATCAACTTTCCAACGCTCACTTCTTCTCGTGCAACATTGTCAACGTACTTGGAAAAATTAACGTCGTCTTTATTCACATATATCCTCATATTTCTGTAGGATCAGGATTCGGGAAGGATGTCTCAAAAGCGAAGAAGCTCACTAAGTGAATCCGGAAACATGAAGAAATCCAAATTGGTGAAGTACGATCCATCGTTGAAAACCCAAGAACCTGATAAACCAACAGAAGTCCCGTACAAGTGGGAATTTTTCGAAAATTCTTAAGCATATGTGGTTTGTTGCAAACAATCATTGCGTTCACATTGGAAATTTGTACACTAATGTCTCCATTGAATTTAAGTTGGATAGTGGCATTCATACCCGGATGCATTGGAACGACTATTGGAAAACTTACTTCATCCATTTGGGACGGAAGGGTCGAAATGGAAGCGCTACAAATATTTCGTTTTCAAAATTCGAAGCAAACAGCGTAGATATTTTAACAAAATTTAACAACAATTTAATTAATTTAAACAGCAAGATATTTCAAAACAGATTGATGTCCAACCTCTGACAGCATTAAATCAAAAGCTAATCCCATTTTTCGAAGATAAAGAGACAAATCATGCTTTCGCGCATGATACGATCGATGCTGAGACATTTTGGAAAAAGCCAGACGTCCAACTCTCATCCGTACGAATGAGACTCGGAGTGAACAGGATGACAGGTTCGTACGTTATGTACGTGAATTCACCAGTGAAACCCGAGATTTCGGCAAAGCATCATAACTGGCAGGTTAGAATGAAGAAAATATTTTGATAATTTTTTGTCAATTTCACACTTTAATCACTTAATCATGTTTACAGGGTCCCAAGCTGATCTTCACAGCAGCAGCAATGAGAGCACTTGCTGAATATTTGGATATGGCAATTACTGATGGTCTTGCTCCGCCGATAGAATAAGAATGTGGAAAAGAAATTATTAAATTTAATACTTATTAACATTGTAGAGCTACAGCCTATTATCCAAGTGTAAAGGTACAATATGACATGCATATGGTTCTGCGTTTTATCTCTGTATTGTATATTTATAAAAAAACAAATGTTGAACTGACTGACTGTTAATCAAGAATTGGATTCCGGATTCAATTATTAAGTACTCCTTAGAATAAGTTGTGAGTCACCCTCTCCTTCTACATTTGACTAGCTGTTCAGTCTTCATACCAGTAAAGTATTGAATTGTAGTCTCTTTTTTTCAATATGATCATAGGAGGGGAATAAATTAATGTTCAATATTGTCAACAAGAAGTGTCATAATGAGACCCCGGGAAAGCTCCACGGGGGAGAAAATTTCAAATATTTAAAGAGTCCACTCTTCCAAAACAAACAGTCCCAACTTGATCTTCATTTGGATGTCATTTCAAACATTCTTACACTGAATATTACACTGTTTTTTCCCTAAAATGCATCCAGTTTGCGCAGTTTGTGGTTAAAGTTTGTACACAAAACACAGTTTCAACTGGTCACAAAGCATTGCAAAAGTTGTGAAGTCTAATTTAGATATCTATTCCAGTTGTGATCGCCATTCAATTGTAAATTTTGTTGGCGAGTCCCCATGCAACCATCACTTTCATCTTTTCTGCTACACTTCCTACATATTAAAAGTTTTGGGTGATCATGGACACAGAGATGAAATCTGTGAGACCGAAGTCATTAGTTGCCCATCCAAACATCGCAATTTCGAGTTTCACTTTACCGAGAATTTTAATTTGGTTCCATCCGAACAGTTTCTGAGCCGTTTTCCCCCACATGACCCACGCCTTCGAGCTACACCAGTGGTTGTGCTGGAGAAAGAGTATTCTCAAGGTATTTTTTTTTGAATTTTCCCTACGATCTAAAATGGTCTGTCAAACAACATCTATGTACATTTTTTTTAGCTGAAGCACATCCGCACATATTATCGGAGCTGAGAAGCTTCCCATCGTTATCGCAAAATTTTAAGTTCGTTTATTTAGGTGTTTGGATTAGTGAGATGGAGAACTGTAAGGCTTTTTTGCAACTCGTTTTTTTCGGTCAATGATAGTGTTACATAATTCTACTTTCTCAATTACCTTAGATTGTGGTATTTTCCAAAATTGTCTTTCTTATGTGTGCGGATTTTGCACGTGGGTGTGCACGATGGACGAGCAAGGACAGTGCATATATGATTCCAACGAGTTTACCAGACCTTTCGTGGATATGTCCGCAAGCCCGAAAGATTGCTTTCCGGCACTACCATGGGATTCCTGGTTTCGCATAGCCTGCGAATGTGAGTTTTTTTTGTTTAAAAATAAATCACTGCAATAACAAAAAAATTATGACTAACGTTGTTTTTTTGTTTTAATGGTGTGATCAGATGGTGTGAGAATGCTTGTTTATGCCGCGATAGCAGGCGCGCGCTTTTTATTCTTCAGATTTTTTGTCAGATTTGAAGATGAACCAATAGAAGTTCCTGTGCCCTCACCACCACCGGTCAATCGAGAAAGATTAACGGAGTCGCAGAGACTCTTAAGGGATTTACAGAACAACCGCCAATATAGGGATGTGGCAAATGGCATAGCCCTACGATCGTTCTACAGGATGACTCGTTAGTGATGGAGCGCTGGTGAACTTTCTGTCATAAATATGGAGTATTGCATAAGTTTTACCAATGAATTTTGAGAAAATGATTGTTGATAAGTGGCTAGATCTTAACATTACATTTGTTTGCGGTTTTTCTTGCCTTTTCTTCATGAATCTTAGGGATATTTTTCTCTGATGAACGGTTGGAGCTTAAGACGATGATGATCATGATGATTTTCAAACAGCTTATAGTGTTTTTTATGAATTTTTATAAAAGCTTTCTTTGGTAATAAATTACCACTGCTGACTGGCTTGGGTTTACATAGAAAACATCTGGTGACCATTCATTCCGAACAGAAGCTTTTTTGTACTCCACAACATCTGTTAAGAATAGAGATAATTCAGTCCCCCTTTCAACCCACATGAGACCCCGAGCGCAAGA
>WJFA01003024.1:0-14026 GCA_009870155.1 Pseudobourletiella spinata | reverse complement strand
TTATTACTATTATTAAACGGTAAACTGACTGCGGCTTGTTGAAGCAGCGCTGGAAGGTAGAAATGTTTTACGGTAAAGAGCAAACGATTGTCTCTATGTTCTGTCTCTACAAGCACATCTGCCTCACAAGACGTGCTCGAAGCTCGAATCACAATTGATTTATCCTTTCGTCACAGTCGGAAGTGGTTGAAGACTAGTGGGGAAATCCTACTGAAAACAACAGAAAAGCTTTGAAGCGAACAGTAGTCCATGTGTGTGACGTAGAGTGAGAGAAAGAGAGGCTGTTGTGTTAAAAAACAAACTGCTCCGCTATGCTAAAAGATTGAGGAAGGCTCAGCCATTCTGTTCACGACGGAGAAGATTTAATTTTAACATTTAATTTCTACTTCAGATGAAAGGTAGAGATGAGCTGATGCGTGTAGATGTGGATTTGTGCCTGTGCGCACACTTCCGAGGAGTTTCATTTGTGCCCCGATGCTCTCCTTAGTCTTCTCCCACTCTGTGCGATGACTCGGAGCCGATAGTGTAGAGTGGCTACCATGTCCGAAGTTGTACCATTAGCCTAGGCAAGTAAATAACATTTTGGCTGTCGTAGACTATGTGGTTGATTTTAGCCGGGTCGGCCTCTGGGTACATTCGTACAAAAGGATAGCTGTATTTGAGCTGAAGAAGTCAGCGCGTTCTCCCTTCCCCACCGCCCCGCCCATTCATTTCCCCTTGAACGGACATTGCAGAGTTCCATATCGACGACTAAACTGCAAAAGCCAGCATTTGATTTTGGCCTCAGCTCCAAAAACCAGCACACACCAACTGTAAACATTTCTAATCGCAGAAACGTCTATTTTTTCTGCGCCGTATAAAGCAGCACGCGGACAGTTAAGATCACATTCGACAGAAGTCAGGAACTTTAGGAACTTCAATTTTTCTGTACTTTACATGAAATTACTTCAAGAAACTAAGTTTTAATAAATTGAATTATTTTCTGGTGTGGGTCGGAGGAATTGAGCTAGTTGTGGATATGGTAGGTTTTTAACAAAACAAAAGCGGATATGGTGGGTCTTGTAATTGAGCCAAAAATCAAATGCTGGCTTTTGCAGTTTAGCCGTCGATATGCTTAGTGTGTCATCATCTCGTCATGTTTGATAGTGGTAAAAGTCTACTGGAAACTTCCATGTACAAACCATATGGCACGTACCTAAGACAAGTTAGAACCTGCGGAAGGGCGCACTATGGCTACTTCCCTCTCGCGCGCCGTCGGACGCTTTCTTGCTTGGGCGAAAATTATGCTTACCACTTGACATCTGGAATAACTGTGCATTGCCCTCTTCTTGACTCGAACCGTGTTTAAAACCGCGTCAGCTGCACCAAAACTAAATGACTTTAGATTGGGTAGACTGTGGGTAATAAATGTTCAGGGTCATATGGAAGACACTGTTGTTTATTTGTCTAAACTTAACCATTACATATGTCTTCTGATGGCTAAACGCGAAACCGAACCAGCTTAGATATTTTAGATTACAGTTTAATCAGTCATTTTGAGAGGCTACCGATTACGTATTAATAAATTAGTTACAAATTTTGAGATGTCATCGATGCGAGGTCAGTTTAGACATCAGATTACGGACCACTGCTTTACGCAGAAGACGACGTAGAAGGTATGGCATATATACGACAACTGCACTTTAAGACGGCCGGACTTTTGAGCTGAATCCATTTCAGGTGATTCATTAGTGCCAGTAACTTGTAAAAGTACAGTAATAAGATCAAATTATCATTTCCCAAATATTGCAGCTGTAATATTGGCTATTAATTGATTAGGGCGGCGGAAATTACTCATCTCATGTGGCTAATACGGCCAAAATGAATTGTCCGCAGCCCATTCGCGAAGTGTAGCCACACTTTCTACGCTTATGCGTCTTTTGAGTTTGTCCCTGACAGTGCAGCGGAGAAGAAGGTGTGGATACTTCAACAATGCTGGAGGTATTAATTGGCTGGCAGCAGTCGGAGAGGCGATTCTGTCCAAGTCCCCTGACGGTGTATTAATTGAATCTGTCGGCGTCATCTCCGGACGTATCCAACCGACGTTGAGCTCAGTAGAGTTGACCGAAAGCCTATTAATCCATGAAGCGAAAGGACTTCCACTCAGAATGTCCCTATAACATATGAAACTATCCTCTCCATACTCAATAGGAGAGTCAGTCTAGTGTCTACAACGGATCGACTCGGGACTAACAGTACATGTGATGCTCCCCCAGCAATGTGCTAACCGTAAGGCCTTTCGCCCAATTAACGCCTACTTTCAGAAAAAATCAACTTTGAAATTTTACCAAAACTGATACTGGGAAAATTAACATGGAATTTCCCATAAGGATTTTAATGGCCGCCCCCCCCCCTTCGTATTTTAAAAACTTTAAATTTTTCTAACCCAACGAAAGACTACTCCGAAAGTAATACATGCTCCGATGAATTTAATCACTCGTAGAGTGATGCTGTATGCCGAAAAAGTGCTTCAATTCGTCGGAGCATGTATTATTTTTGGAGAAATTATGCACGAAAAATTGATTTTTATGCAAAATTGTAAAAGTGCTTTCGGAGTAGTCTTTCGTCGGGTTAGAAAAATTGAAAATTTTTAAAAATAATAAAGGGGGCGACCCATTAAAATCCTTATGAGAAATCCCATGTTGATTTTCCCAGTATCAGTTTTGGTGAAATTTCAAAGTTGATTTTTTTCTGAAAGTAGGTATTAGGGTTAGCACTTGCTTGGGGAGGATCACCTGTGGTATGAATCCCTAGTCGATCCATTGTAGACACGAGACTGACCATCCTATTCAGCCGAAATGCAACACGATACTTCAGTGGTGGCACTTACGGATTCTCCGTAAGTGCCACTTGTTCAACTCGAACGGTTCCTTGGTTCGACGTATATCTCTCCCTCTCTCCCGATGCCAGCTTATAGATGTAGGTGGGAGTTCAGTCAATGTTCTGGAGGAAAATTCCGTTGAAAATTTACCTTATCTTGTTGATTGAGTGATTGACTCTTGCTCGAGAGTACTCCCCCATTCGGTCAAACGTCTTGTGATGATGGAGATTTCTCGTAGAAATGCATTCAACCTGTCCGCCGCTCATGTCTACCGAACGGTATGGAATGGAGCCAATGCAGCGACGACAACTCCACAATAGCAGAGCGTTAAGAATTCGGCACACTTATACAAGGTTATTGACCCGCGCGTCTTATCACTCCTGAGGGGTGAAAAACTGTTGAAGTGGACATCAAGAAATTGAGCATCGTAATTGTACGTTCCCCGCAGCCCCATTCCAACAATTCATTATGGGTTGTCCCTGTAATTGTGTATTCTTGCTTTGATAGAAGGTATACACAGAGATGCAGATTAATGCTCTTTTGCGCTTATGACCTCTCTTTTCTGGATGGAAATGGACTGGCAATGAATTTATTTTAACGGCGACAAGTTGAGTGAAACGAAGGGGTCATTTAGTGATTTTGAGTGGATGGAACGAGCGCGAAGGGCAGGTTCTTACTGTAACCAAACTGCACTCATAAAGATCCCGCAGTTCTCCAACTGCGGACTAGATCGACCATGTGAACAACACACTTTTTGGTTAGCGTAAATTGTGGTTTGTGTGAACATTTGTGTAGTTGATCACGAGCAAAACCGATCTTGTGAAAAAGTAATCACAGCCCGTGGCTGTACTCAGTCTTGCATCCGTAGGAGAATGAACGCAAGTAATGTCGAGGAGACCCTTGAACAGCAAACTGGAATAGGTTTCCCTTCTGGACCGGAATTATGCTGCACGAATCCGGAAAGGAGTGCTAATAGATGAGCTACCACCGGAGAGCACTTGCACGTTGCTTGTGATCAAACGATATCTCGCTTTGAGGTTAACCAACATAAGTTTGGGTTTAGAAACTCTGCTACCGGTTTAGTCTGAGCATGCTAGTTACCCCAAAGTTAAGTTTCACTCCTGGTGGGACCGTTAAATTCTTGAAATAAATATTCATTGTAATTCCGTTGTGTTGTTCTGGGATAGTGTGCTGACTCTTGAGCACTGGGAGGGCAGACTTCTATACAAATTTATAACGCCGTTGGGGAACAATAGCTTCATACATGGTGCTGCAACTTGTTACGACTCCTTTCCGTAGCAGCGAACTGTAAAATTTCAGTTTCAACCGGATCTCACTCCTCCGCTCCCTGCTTCAACAGCGTGGGATTTCGTGGTTCCCTGATAATATTATCATAAATTTCCTCTTAAAGTACAGGAGTGGAATATATGCTAGTTGCTGGTGCAAATGCCGAAAGCTCATGTTTGGGTCAGTACAACACTATTTTGCCCTAGTGGTAGTACAGATTGTAAGTTCTCTCAACTCCCACTGAGGTAGAACGAGGGCAAACATAGTGAGCATCTCATTAGTATCCGGACGTTAACTGGTTTCTGTTTACTACCCCGTACACTACTCATGAAGGACAGAGATCAGGAAGAAATCAGAGATAGAGATAGAGATGGAGATATTTGAGCAAGCACATCAAGTGAGAACAACTTAACCCTAGCGTAAGTGACTGCCTTACAAGGTCTGAATCATTGCCAGTAGCTCGCAGTCTATCTAAAAAAGTTATTCAGGCGGAGTATATCTGAACTTGAGCATGATCCATCCTCCTGAGTCTTTGTTATGGAATCTATCTGATCTTATCATGGAAATGGCATCATGTCCTCTGCGTCGGAGGTAAGACTTGGGGAATTGTCAGGGTTATCTCCCAATTTGAATTGAGCGTCCATGAAAAGTTAGTTGGAAAAGCAGATGTCGTCAGCACTGCACTGATCGATCAGATCGGATTTGTACTCCCCACAGGGCCTGCATGTGCACGCGTCCATGGATCGGCTCCTATGGAGTCGGAGAAGTCGTTGGTAACTCAAAAGTTTATTTGATTTATTATGCTGGATCCATTTGATAAGAGTTTTTCCTCGTCAACCTACCACTTTCCAAAACTTTACTCCATATGACGCTTCCTTTCGCTATCTCTTTCCCTCTCAGCCACTTTCTCTCCCTGTCAGTCTACTTGTTGCGCACTGATCGAACTGACAACTGTACAAGTGCACACACGCTCAAGTCCTTCATAAAAGTGTAAAGGACATCCCAAACTATGACACGTCCGTATTTTTTATGGACTTTGAAGCTCACAAACCTCAAAATAGATGAATGATTAGAGCAGGAATCCAAAGCTGAGGTTTTTGGTAGGAACAGCGAACAGCGTTAATGAGGAGTCGAATGACTTGTGACGGGGGCTTTGCCAAACGTTCTAGAGATGTTTCTTCATAGAAACAGCTGCCTCATTTTGAAGACACTTATAAAACAAAGTACAATTTGCTAATGTTTGTGAGCAATTCCTCTCCCAAACTTGTCAGTTTCTTACTCTAATGAGGTTAATTTTTATTGAAAAACTATTGACTGCAATATACTTTAAGATTCCTGACTGAAGATAAATTTTGGAAATTTATTTCAAAGCTTGGACTATATTCATCCGCATGCCATAATTTCTGCATTGCTCAGTTGCTAGCGGTTGTTTTTACACAAGTGGTGGTAAGCTTTTATTGATAAGGGCAGTGAGCACCCCAGAAGTAACCGTTACAGATCAAGGTGCGAAAAGAAAAACAAAGCAAAAAATGTGGCTGTTACATGCATGTTTATGTATTGCAACACTTAAGTTTGCTAATCTTCCGTGCGGAATATATTTAATTTTATGACAAACGGGACTCCGCGTGTTCATCGTAAGCATTTTCGGGATTCGGCAGCTATGAGGAAATTTGACTTGGGGAAACATCTTGTGAGATTTGACATGCTCAATTTTTACATAGTGAAGTGGGCTTTGGTGAAGGGTAAGAAACTTTATCGTCTATGAAATATGATGTGGTGAAATACAGTATTTTTAAAGTCTGACGTATTGAAATGTATTTTGAAGAGTTCTGTGTTGGTGTAGCTGTTATGTGATGACATGAGAGTAGGTGAATTGTCGAGGTGAATTTGACAATTCATGTAATTTTTTGTGGGGAAACACAGTTTGTGAAATAGGATTCGGTAATGCTGCCGATAGCGTATGTTAAATTCTCAGATGGCGGTAATGATTATAATTATGTTGTCTTCTATTTTTCCCTTCGAAGAGAATTTAATGTTGAACGCAGAGAAAGGAAGAATAATTTTGGTAAACGATGTACAGAATCTCTGCCTTCCGCATCATCGGCATTAATCCATGTCAAAATTTCCGTTACCTTCAAATTCCAGCCCCCTTTTCCCAAATCTTTTAGTCACATTGAGAGGCTCATTAATCTTCTCTGGGGAAACAATATACTTGTACCTTAGCGATTCGCGGGAATGTTACTCACACATGCAAGCGCAGGAGTTGCCTTTCTGCAGTAAATATTCCCTCGTTAATATCAGGCATCAAGTCCTTAAGGTTTTCTGACTTTTCTGTAGACAACTGACTGTGGCCAACATTTCTCTTTCCGAGTAGATCGTACCATGCTCACGTTTAATAAGCTTGTGAAGTAAGCATTGATTGAAGGTATGATCCATACGAGTTTCCAGCCCCTTCACGTCCTCTCAACCCTTTTATGGTCCGTATGTCTTCTCGCTGTCTCCGCCTCTCCTTCCACTTTCACGTATAAAAGGCAAATGAAGTTGATTTGAGAAATGACTTTGAAGTTTGGATTGATTTGGCACAAGATTTGTTCCTTCGCATGTGTGTGTCTTTGTGTGCACTTATCCTGCCCTCATTGATTTTCCCATTCGCTCACATACAGATGTTTGAGAGAGAGAGAGAGAGAGAGAGAGAGAGTGAGTGAGGGAGAGCGGGAGAGAACGGCGGATGTGAGTGGAATAATTCTTGTTCAGCCCGATACAACTCCGTTTCCATTACTCCCGACGATACCCGGACACGCTTCAGTTCCCCACCATTATAGGGTATTCAAGAGCCTGCTTAGCTCCAGCCGTCAAAGACACACTACCGTACTACCGGAGCCACAAGAGAGCCCCTTTCTGTATATACTAGGTAGAAAATGTTTGGAAAGGACAATAATACCTTTTCCCTCATCGTACTCTCTCCTCCAGTATGACCCAACAGATCATAATAAAAGTGATAGACAGCTTATTGAGTTATAACTCTCCAAATTGGTATGCCATTGGTGAAGTGGTCCATGATAAGATGGTGGTTGAAGTAGTGGCGGTCAAGAAGATGATCATCGCTGGTTCTATTTTTATGACAGTCATAGACGTAACTGTCGACGATACACAATACCAAGTGCCCCACTTCCGACCCGACTTAAGCATATTCCCACGAGATGACGTAAGATGAGTGTTCGAATCTACAAGGCTACAATTTACAACAACGTTAGAATTAGTTTGTAGAAACAAATGTGTAAGTCACAGCTCGTAACTAGGACTGAGATGATGCTGCGACTACTGTCAAAGAATAGGAATAGATGAGATTCCATCTGGTAATCTGCATATTAAATCAGATTTTGACGCAAGCTGATCCGAACATGAATGGATCACGTTCAAGTTTGCCATTACATATTTGAAAATTTCCACATCAAATGCGATAATGGATTATCTGAACTGTTCTGACCTTTAGAGAGGCATTACTTGTACGGAATATGATAATGGAGCCGTTCAGTGGCAAGCGATTTGGCGTACTTTTCATTTTTATCCATGGTCTCATTTTGTTCTGAATGCTGTGACGAGTACTAGGTGAAGTAATTGGATGACTAAGGAGTAGCTTCATGAGGTTCGACCTGCGTAACTATTTTGCATTGATTTTGTGTGAAATGAAATTTTTGAAAAGGGCAAAAAAAAGGAATTCATTATAGTAATCTTTGCAATTTTCAACATTTTTGTATTTTTGGATATGGCGAGTCGAAAACGCACACCAAATTTAAAGATTGCCGCCCCTCAAACTTCTTTTTAAAAATTAAAATTAGTTGTATAATTATGGCGTTATGTGACATAATTGGTAACCGAACTACCAAACCGATTTTGACGACTTTTGTTCCAATTAGATAAAGCTAAATTTTCCAGAATGAAAATCAATAATTCTAAGAAATTTGATGTTTTTGAAACAAAACAACTAAAAAAGCTTACAGAAGTAGGTTAGGTTGTGGACGGGTCGAGAAAAAAATCAATAGAAAATGAATAAAAAAAAGAAGTTCTCGAGGAGTGGAATCTTTTGGACTCAAATTTGCCATTCCATAAGTTACATAATCGTATCCCTGTGAAGACACTATGAATTAACATGTGCAAGTCTTTTGAGTTCATTGAATGACCGCTGAGTTGTGTGAGAAATGCCAATTGGGGCTGTAAGGGGCCAACTTTTACCTAGTCGGGAGACAGTCTGGTTGAGCTGTAACTTCGGTGAAAGGAAAGCTGGTTCAGTTTTTACTTGGTTCAGAGGACGCCTGGTTGAGACCTGACTGGTTGGGTTGGACCCGAGTGAGTGAGATCTTGAATGAGTTTCAACTGGTTCAGCATGAGTCTGGTTGAGTTTTAACTGGTTGTATTGGCCGAAACCCAATAATACGAGAAGTCCCAACAATGCTACACTCTTTTCCCTATCTGGCAATCTGTTTTAAGAGTCGAAAACTTCCGTCCGAATTCAGTTCCGGCGGGAAGATCCACCACCATACATCTCTGAATACTATAACCCAATGCATTTGATATAGATCTTTTGGTCCCACTCAATGTTTTATGATGGAAGCGAGAGACTGAAGCTTCGGAAGTGTAATCATATAGGCACTACAGGCTCCGAATTTGGTTGCAACGATTTACTTATGAATGCAAATGAGTCGGGTGTAGTAAACGATGGTGGGGGATTGCTGGCGACAGTTGTCAGTCAGAGCGGGAGGCTGAGACAGATACGCTGTTCTGAGACGGGAATGAGAAATGAATAGTGGATGATAAATTGGGCTGTCCATATACATCCGTGGCAAATGGAGTCGTAAGCCAGACGAGATAAGGTTCTGCTCATAATGTCCCACATAATCGTAATCATCATAATGGTAATCATTTTTTCACTCTGAGGGAGTCGGGGGACCCAGTCCATTGAAGACAGCAGACGGCGGAACAAACGGGAGGAGTTGGGGAGGATTCAGTTGGGATCCAATAAACTTGAATGGGTCCACACACTTCAAAGGCGACCAAGATGTTAGGAAGCCGGTATGAAAATGGGGAAGAGAGTGGGACATGTACCGGTGAGTTATCCTTAGCTATGTCAGTACCGGGTACTACCCCTCCTACATCTGTATCATCCAGTCTTGGCTCCTGCTTCAAACTTCCACTGTCGTCCCTTGCTAAAGAGGAGATTACGGGGAGAATAACGCTTACATAAGAGTGATGTGTCTCCATAGGCCAAGGTATGGACTTTTTCCACTTCAGTTTCCCCCATGCATGCACTACATATAGTGCATGTGTGAGCGAGCGGAGGGGGGCTGTCCTATAAATGGAAGTAGCAGAGTGGAGAAGATGATACTGAATGCGACACTATGGTGTTAAGTGTATACACGGGCGTTTGTCTGTGTGCGTGCGTGCGTGTATCTGTGGATATTTTCCAATTTGATCGTCTCCGTAGATTCCAAGGCTTGAAAGCCTACCGCCATTTGGTCAGACGAGTTTCCATATCGGCGACACACTACATAATTCCGAGACTAGGCTCCGAAATGTAACCAACAGCAGCACAGGCGGAGAGACTGGGCTGAACATTGCCAATGGTGGAAATTATTCTGGCAAACCAAAGGGGTATATTCTCAAAGTCACACTATCTAGTTGTTTCATACATTACTCTGAATAGTGGAGAATCGTTGAGGACAATGAAGGAGATCAGGCGGATTCACACGAGCGTGTCAAGCCTCAGCCTATATCTCTATCTTGTACATGGGTGGCATCAGAGAGAGAGAGAGATGTGTGGGGAAAGAAGCCAAGATCGTGGCGAGACATAATGGTTTAACATGGCACTTTTTCCCATGTCACACATCCCCCCGGCCCCTCCTGAATTATAAATAGCTATGGATGCTCTACGTACATATGCATGTACACAGCTTCCGGCGTCTCAAGTGGAATCATTACTGCTTATGACGAGTAAAATGAGAAGCGTGTGCCGTGATGGAGTTAGGACTCCCGCGAGAAACAAATGTTCCACCCGCTAACAACTCTGCTCTGAAAAGGCTCCGAAATGAGTTGGACAACCCAAGAGGGATTATCTTCTAGAATTTTCCACATTTCCCAAGAACACGACGCCCTTCGACTACATTGTCGTTCAAGGCGAAAGACGTGTGTGTGTGTGTGTGTGTGTGTGTGTGCATGCGAGAACACTGCTGAAGAGTTTCAGAATCTTGTGAGCAATCGGCATGAGCTCTGCTACCACGACGTCTAGGAATATGATTCAGAGATGAACTCCGGACAAATCTGTTCATCCTCATTAATTGATGGAGTGGAAAAAAGAGATGATGGTAAATGAGAGAGGAATTTTATTTACTTCTTGTGGGAGCATGGTGAGGGACATGGAGTGAGAAGGAACAAAGTAGAGATCGAAGAATTTGGGATTAAGATTCTCTGAAATCTATGAGAGCGGGGAAATCCTGGCATAATCAGCCAAGATTGCTTTATATCCTACCCTCGCTTAATTTCCAACGTTCCCACTCTTTTTCTCACTCGGAGGACGATATACCATAGGAACATCCTCAAAAGTTCCCCCACGTCTCCGTCTTACCCCCGCTCTGAACTTCCCGCCCGCTGGAATACAAAGTACTCGTACAGATTCACTTAATTGAATGCAGACAAAACTCAAAAGTTTCCCTCTGATTCCTCAGGTTTCCAATCTCTCTCTCTCTCTCGCCTAATTTTTTTTGTCATATTATGAACATTTTTAAAGGTTCACTAGGCGAGGGTAAAATGGTAACGGGAGACGAGCAGCTTGGGTTCCCAACCTTCTTTTTCCTATTTAAAATGAATCAGAGAAGATTTTCATGTGACAAGAGGAATGCCGTCATGGAGGAAAACTAGTGCAAACTATCAAACGGAATAGAAAAGTTTCGAGTTCACTCATCACTACCTCCGTTCTCACCATGTCCCTTGTTGGATGGGAACAGGGATGTGCTCGGATTCGCAGAGAGGATTCCATTGAACCCTTCGATGCTCTTTGTTTACTCAAAGAAAAATTCCCTCTCTTTGTCCTCGTCCAAAGGAAAACCGTCATACACCTTCAACTCTCAATCAACAGAGTCAAAAGTCGAGGTATTGAATTATTCCAAATCTGAGATTATCAAGTTCCATAACCATCATTATCTGTGGTATATAGGGAAGGAAAGTGGAGGAATCAAGCGCTCAAGCAAGACATACACTGTTCCAGATGGAGTTATAAAGAGAGCAGTAGTTTCTATACGAGTGATACCAGGAGATTCAACTTAAAATGATTGCCTCCTTTGAAAATTTCTCCCATCCATCCCCAAGCATGGATCCCTTGCGTACGTAATGGGATCTCTACTGAAGTGGGAGTAGGAGCAGGAGAAGTGTGGCTCCGGTAGGTGCAAGTAACTTTCTGTGCTCCCGCAGGGAAGATGCGAGACGGGTGCCAAGAGCATAGATTCCTATGACGTATACATCCGTCTTTCTTCAACACGTCCTTCCAACCTCCTCGGTCTCTTCTTTACCACTTTACCTGTCTCTCACTTCCGCCGGCCGGATGTGCGGTTCGCTTTCATATACGTTCAACCATCAACGTTCCCAAAGTGGGCTCCTCTCATCCATTTCACAGCAGTTCATACTATTTCAGTGTAGGTTGGCGGGCTCAATCATGACCTCAACATAAACTACACACTCGTTGCTGGGGCTCGAGGGGACAATATTTTGGAGCATATATGGGATGGAGTCTGGAGGCACGAGTGCAGTCAAACGCAAGAAACAACAATAGTAGTGCTACGCTGTATTGAGGAT
Source organism: Pseudobourletiella spinata (assembly GCA_009870155.1). Classification (NCBI taxonomy): domain Eukaryota; kingdom Metazoa; phylum Arthropoda; class Collembola; order Symphypleona; family Bourletiellidae; genus Pseudobourletiella; species Pseudobourletiella spinata. Next base: position 2,037 of record WJFA01003024.1, on the reverse strand, counting down.
CTAGGGTCGATGGTTTGGGAGGATTCTAGGAGGGGCTAAAAATGCTCACCGCGGTTTACGGTGGAAAGAAAAACGTCCTCTTGTCTAAACACAGTCCTTATCTTTGAAAATTTTTTTCTTGTATGGACTGATGAACAAGACAGTTTAACAATGATTCATTTTCACTCGTTCATTTTCCCGTGACCCTGAAGCCCGTGAAAACTTTCCTTTTATATATATTGTTCACATTATGCATTTTTTATCGATTCATTTGTACATAATTTAATATCTAGCGGACGTCATGTCAGGCAGTCAGGCAGAAATATTAACTCCCTGCTTAAAAAATTTCCCATGAACCGAAAACTGACTTAATTATTTGTTTCTTTCCAGTAATCCCATTCCGTAGCTCAGCTGCTCTTATTTGGTCATGTGGTGAGGCATGAAAAACTAGCAGGGGTAGTTCGTACAACAAAGCTCCCAGCTGCCACTTGTACTTCCTTTTTTAGTAGTAGGGTTAGTTTATTTACTTATATGCGCCCAAATTATCATTCCAGGCAAATCAAACTTCCATTATACAGGAGAAAAATGAAGTTACTAAATTGGAGGAATCCGCCATTGTTAGTACTTCGCCTTGTACTGCACCTGGTTAACGGATGTATTTTTTCATAATTTCAGTAACTCATTTAATATGATTAGGAAGCTACCAAATTGTTGAAAACTGGTAACTAACCAGTCGTTCCATGAGTGTGTAGTTGTTGAGTTCTTTGCTTAGTTGCTCGAATGACTGGGCAGCTTAGGGGCATAGCAAGGCGTGAGGTCAGGGATATGCAGTTGCTATTAAATCACTCTTGAAGGATGGTGAATGTGGGAGTCAAATAAATGAATAAAGTTCCACTTGGTTTCATCTGCGAAACTGCTCTCAATTGATAGCAATTTTCGTAACTACAGCAATCAATATTTCAAGTAAGGTGGTCAATGTTCTCAGTAGGGGTATAAATATGGAAGCGAATGACTTTGGGCAATAAAGTGAAGGGTAGCTCATGGAGATGGAGTGTAAAACTTCTTGCCACTTTAGTTTGAGGATCAACATTTCGACTCAAAATTTTTACGGTTTTACACCTAAAATAGTGAGGAAGACATTTGAGTAGAAAGATCGAGCTGTTGGATTAGTTCTAAACTATTTATAGTGCAGTAAAAAGCAGACGGAAATGAGCAGTTCTCAATTCTCAACTCAAACTTAAGAGGTGCTACCATCACACTAGTTTATTTAAATTAAGACCACATATGTTAATGGTACATGTGAATTAAAGTGTGAAAGAATTGTGACTAAATTATCCATCACCACAATGGCAGCACTTTCCCGCGGCTGAGAAATCTCTGTAGTACATTGGACGAAATTGTTCAGACTACTCCTCCTCAAACACCGTACTATCCATCTCCAATTCCATACTTTCCCGCTGGAAAAGTTAATGTTCTCCTGAAAGTTGTACGCGACCTCTCCCCGTTTCATTGGGATCCGCAATAGTATAGAGTTGGTCTTGTCTGTACTGCTGGCATAAATGTGGTAGTAGAATGATGCAAGGTCCGCAAGTAATGCACACAACATTTAACACTCCAATTTGAAGTTACTTGAATATGGGAGTACAGGTTTTTTGGACAGTTGGAAATTTTTATCTATGAATGTAGAGTTCGTATGACCGTGACCGTATCCACGGCACTTAAATATGATTATATATATGTTAATTACTGCAACATTTTAAATGATTGTAGCTCGAATGCGCATGCACGAAGAGTTTTTGCAATTGAATTACTCTTCGCTCTGCAATGTTCACATTATGGCTGTTTCTTGGTTCATGGAATGTCTCCAGAAGAACCGCAAGCTGCATTGTCCTTAACAAGAGGAGGAATACACATGTCACCCTAGCACAGATTTGACACTATGTGGATTTAAGAGGTCACCTAGGATGATTAAAAATCTAAAATCCTAGGTGCGGAAATTCAGGTTTGGCAGAGGTACAAGCCCGCGAAGTTTTGATTTCCATGTGGGGACCAAGGGTT
>WJFA01003023.1:0-14028 GCA_009870155.1 Pseudobourletiella spinata | reverse complement strand
TCAAACTAATTAGGTCAGGGGGAAACATAAATCAAATTGGGGAACCCCCTCGCAGGTGACCAGAAACGCACCTGTCTCAAGGTCACCTGTCATCCACCTGTCAATGACCTTGCGACAGGTGCAATTTTCCAAACCCCTCAGTTCTTATACTACTGCTGTATAACTTGCGAGGTATTGTAAAGTGCTTGTAAAGTGTTTCCCTAAAACATGGACTCTTACGAAAGATGGATACCCTGACACATTACAATGTTCGTACGAGCGCTGCTTTTGTGATAATTATCGCTGAGGAATTGCACAAACTCTATATTCAGGGCCTCCGGATTCAGTAGCTGATGTGAAAATGATACAGCTGTAGATAAACCAACCATTGGCAGCGGGTTGCTGCTGTTGGCATGTTCATCGAATTTCACCGAAAATATAGCTGTGGTAAAAAGTTGAGTGTGCGCACATGGGATCTTGTCGTTGGCTGTGCTTTCATGACCTCCATGTGACGCCGTTGTGGCACCAAAGGGATTTACTCTGAGCTGGTGCTGTTTTGTGTGTATCCAACGCAGAAGATACTTCTGCTGTGGTTACATACTTGGCTGAGCAATTGTTGGACGAGGCCATCGAAAACTTCTTTGTAATATAAAGAGACGACATTAATGACGTACACGGACATGGGATCTTGTCGTTGGCTGTGCTTTCATGACCTCTATGTGACGCCGTTGTGGCACCAAAAGAGATTTACTCTGAGCTGGTGCTGTTTTCTGTGTATCCAGCGCAGAATATACTTCTGCTGTGGTTACATACTTGGCTGAGCACTTGTTGGACGAAGCCATCGAAAACTTCTTTGTAATATAAAGAGACGACATTAACGACTTACTAAGTAAGTGCTGTAATGTGGGCAACAGGAACATGAAAATAATGTGGAGAAACAAATTCAGTGTTCAAGTGTTATGTAACGTAACGACGAATTTACCTGCATATTTTTCATGTTACTCCGGTTTTGCCCCGACATCATCACAGTTCCTCCAAGAAGCCATGTGAAATATCTGTTTAATGAAAAGCATACGCAGACATTGTTTCAGGCGTTTATGAATTATGTATAACGTTCGTTACAGTACGTAGATCTTTTATCGTTATATATGAGCGTCTTATTTCCCGTTCACTTAAACAGCATATTTATTCAACCAGAGTAGTTACTGCACAAGGGGTAAGACTCGGATGCAGCGTTCACATGCTGGACGCAAATTACAGCAAGTAACACAAAGCAATGTAACAACACCACATGGAGCATGCAAAAATGTAACAGCAACATATGCGGTGTGAACAAGTAACAGTAGCAAATGCAATATCGACAAATGTTACGGGATTATAAGCGACATTGTTAATGTTGTAAATGTTACAGCAGCACAGGTGACATGAGTAAATCGTAGTATTACTGGTGACATGGAGAAATGCACCAATGTTTCGATATGACAGGCGACGTGGGTAAAAGGAATACCTTGACATGGCGCACGGCCTAATCTTACAGAATTACATGAGGCATGGGCACATGCTACATGCCCAATGCTACAGCATTAGATTTGGCATAGGCATATTTTACAGCATTTCTTTTAACAAAGATGCATGTGATAGGATTACATGTGGGATAGGATTTTGATCAATTACATCGTTACATGCGACATGGAGAAATGTGAAAGCATTTCGTTCAACGGGGAGAAACCCGAATGTATTGCACGCGACATGGAGAAATGCCAAAGCATTTCATTCGACGTGGAGAAATGTTACAGCAATTCCTGCGACATGGGCAAATTTTACAGCATGCGTAGAACCATAGTAAATTATAGCATAAAAAATTACGCAATAAAAACGTGTAGGGAAAGCGCCAATAGGGGTTCAGTGGGACCAAATATGAATTAAACCATTCCGTCGACATTTTCAAAGTGTCGGACGTATGCTGACATGATATCCCACAGGCTAAAAATGACACGAAAGGGAAAAACGATAAATTCATAGTGCACAATAAAACTAAAAACTCGCCACAAATCTGAGATCCAGTGCGTAAAAATTTTCTGATACAATTAAATTGGACGAAATTTCATTTCTATCAATCAGGAAAACTTCACAACTGAAGGAGAACTCAATACAACTGTGTTTCTGCAATCGATCTAGTGTCCTAAATAGCAGAGCAATGAGAGCATGAACTCATAAAGGCTCATAGCCCCATCGTATGGGAAAATGCGGGAATACGTCAGTTGAGTGAGTTTGACGGTGACTCAATAGGTGACCCTCTTGTTCTGTTAATTACGATTGTGTAAACAACGAAGACATTCTTATTTGTTGCATATGGAACAGGAATAAACGTGCGTGTGTATTAAATGATAGGCAAGCGCAAGTATGACGATTTTGTCATACGTTTACTTAGTACAGGATTTGTTACATGGACATTTATAATCGACAGCAAGTAGAGGTACATGTTTCACGCCCAACAGTTACGGTGAGATACTACTTAGACTACGCCCGCAAACGCATGTTGTGCACAACACAGCAGTGGACACATGCTACTTGGTCAGCATGTTACTACACATGCAATATTTTCAACAGTTGCGATCGTCCAGTGCGTATACCGTGTAATGGATGCAGCAATGACGCGGTTAAATAAAACAACGGATGTCACAGTCACCGTGTCTCAGGCCAATCCAACCGCCGCTTGAATAGTCATATGTACACCAATGTCCGACTCGTTTCCGCAGTAATTATGCATATGCCATACCCGAAACCCGAGCCCAATGCTACCGCCGCTTGAATAGTCATGTGTACACCAACGTCCGACTCGTTTCCGCAGTAATTATGAATATGCTATGCCCGAGCCCAATGCTACCGCCGCTTCAATAGTCATACGTACAGCAATGTCCGACTCGTATCCCCAGTAATTATGCATATGCCGTATCCCTTGACCAATAGTGAAGAGAAAACCTTTTTGGTATGTATATGCTAAGTAATGAGTCCTGGGTTGAGGCGCTAAACTGAAAACGACGGAGAATTTTATCATATTTGATGATAAATCTTGCAGTGCATCGTTACAACAAGTAATATAACTTACAAGGGCAATTTTTTACATGTCAAGAAAGCACAAATCAGCGATAGTGTTCGTTCGAGCGATCCCCCACAGAACAAAAGCCAATTCCTGGGTGCGGAAATTCAGATTTGGCTGAGTTATGGTTCCTTAAAGTTTTCGTCGCCTAGGCACAATACGTAGTAACTTAAAAATCCCATAAGAAAATCCCAGTTTTGAGATTCGATGAATTTTTGAGAAGTCCGCATCAAGTGCCTCTAATGCGGTTGGATGGTGGTATTATGCTTTGGCATGTTAAAAAGCATCAAGACTAGGCTGTTCCTGAAAATTTGGCCGCATTCTGAGACGATAATCATAACACCAAATTTTCGCTGTTTTTCGCACTATGGGTGTGTGTGCACTTACGCGAAACTCAAAACTGGAAAATCCTTATGGGTTGCTTAATTGAAGACGTATGATATGCCGCGTATCCCCCTTTAGTACCCAGTGACGAAAACTTTGACCCATAACTCAGCGAAATTTGAATTTCCGCACTTACGCACATGATCATTGCTTTGTGTTTTGTTGACATGTACAAAAGTCCCCTTGTTAGTATAAAATGTCCCTGTGGTAAGATATTTCCGTTCCAAAATAAAGCGTGTTATTTCCATACAAATTTACAAATATACAAAATCATATTTAGGATTCTTCACTTTTTGTAAATAAAATTGAAGAGAAAGCAGTTCTAAGTTACCCGGGAACTACCGGGTAACTACCCTGAGTAGGAATGCACAGCCAGTAGTTACCGAACCCTCTGATTCAGGATTCAATTTTTGATACCGGTAAATTACCTACGCAGATAAAATTGACCGGTTAAGCAACACTGGTGCCGTCGGTGAACAGTCGTACGGGAACATACGGGGGTCGGCCAATGGTCGTAGCCAACGGACTCGGTTAAGTGCCTTTCGGTTAGCCGTCTTTTCAATTCAGAGACGCTAAGCCGACACCGTGGGTAATACGGAGCCTGTCCATTAACATGTTCCCCTCACAAAGCATTGGTTGTGGAACATCAGGGTTGACTCTGCCGAGATGTAACAAAGTTTCAGATCAATAGATAAATACTACATGCTGACTTAAAATCAAGTGTTAAATCCCTTGAAAAAATCGCAGTTTAAGCTCGAGGAATTTTTGAAAACTGCCCAAAAATCCGTATTTATTCTATGTAAGGATTATCCGCTGTCATGGTTAAAGAACCTGTGATCTAGAAGGATCTATGCTTAACTTTCAATTATTTCGCGGTTATACCTGAAATAATCATTGCATAAGATCACTGAATTGACCGGCTTCAAATTAAGATTTTCAAATTTTTCCGGAACTACCCAACGGATGTTTAAATGTTTGAATCCATTTAAAAGGTGAACGAATTTTCTGGGATGCTTTTTCTAGTTTTCCAAAATCTGCTGTACTCGAAAAGTTCAGAGAACTCAAAATTTTAAAATAAAATGTCAATCCGAAATTTACTGAATTTGTATAAATTAAATATTAGAGTTATGTCAAAGCAATCCGGAAGGGTTTGTGCACGAAGTGTTCCTTGCAGTATATGATCCTCCCACCGAGTATTTTACATTCCGCGTTGTGGTTCAGACGTCGGTCCACTGTAGCGGGAACTACGAAATATATAAGGGCCTACGGCGAAGTGCTCAAAATTCACAAACGCGTTGGCCGATACGAGTCGTTTTTGCTTTAAAAGATAGAGAATTAAATTCTCTAGAGCACATTTACCATTTGTTTGTTGTTGATTTAATTCTCTATCTTCTGAAACAAACTTGACTCAAATCCGTCCACGTATCCGTCACTTGTACACTTTTCGCCGAGGGACTACATAAGCGTTCGTACTTCAGTCATTTATAGAACCGCGGCGAATAGTGTGTAAGTCACGGACACGTGGACCGATTTGAGGCTTTGTTTCAGAATTTGAACAATTTCAAAAGTTTGGATTGGTTTGAATTTCATTCTGAACTTTTTCAATCTTTGGTTTGAAATTTTGAGAAATCCATGAAAGGTATCAAAGAACTTTAAAGCAAACCTGGCTCGAATCGCCCAACGCGTTTGTGAGGTATGCGCATTTTGCCGTAGGCCCTTAAATATTTCGTAGTACCCCCCAAAATGAACCGATGTCCACAACGCGGAATGTAAAGGTGGAAGGATCACATACGAGGAATTCGAAAATCGAGTACCATGGTGCACAAAATCTTCCAGATGGCTACGAAATAACCCTAAGCTACTTAGAAAATGTAATTCTCTATCAAACAAAAGAATGTTTCGAAGTATCTGCCCGCGGTAATTGCCTGCAACCAAAATACCCAAATAGTCAGATGTTTTACCCAATATCTATGGTACCAGTGCAGTGGCCACAGATCGATACCATTGGTATATTCTGAAAGTACTCGCCGAGAGGAATATTTTGGTAGCCAAACGCTAAAAATTCGAGAGTAGTCGACGCAGTTTGGTCGAAACATCGTGAAGTTATTCTCTACTTCTCATTTTCCTGACTATGAATCCATTATAATTTTTATTGTACAGAGTGTCCCAAAATGATGTTATTTTCCTGACTATGAATTCATTATAATTTTTATTGTACAGAGTGTCCCAAAATGATGTATTCGATTTGTTTCGGGAATAAAATTCAAATTACTCAAGTGAGGACTATGAACGAGGGCTCAAATTGAAGCTGAGCCTTTGAGATTACATCTGCTAAAATATCGCCGAAATCACCAGGTTAGTTGAAAAATAGGAACCGGAAAACGATTTATGGGGGTGTTTTAACACGGGAGCAAACGGCAGCTTCGAATCCATGCACAGGCCTCACGGTTTGACACAATCATGAATTTGGAGTTTTTCCAGTGCTTATGACAAAAGCAATGTACTCGTTGGTTAAAATTATGGGTCATCTGAGATTCTGAGAATGTGACCTCCAATGACCTGACCTTCAGAAAATCACAACATGACCTTTGGGCCTGTGCATTGATTTGAAACTGCCGTTTACGCCCATGTGAAAACACTCCCAAAAATCGTTTTCCGGTTCCTATTTTTGAACTAGCGTGGCGATTTCGGCGATATTTTAGGAGATGTAGCACCAAAGACTAAGCTTTAATTTGAGCCATCGTTCGTAGTCCTCACATGAGTAATTTGGATTTTATTCCCGAAACAGATCGAATACATCATTTTGGGACACCCTGTAAAACAATGTAAAAATTGGTTAGGAAGGGCCACTATTGGTGACCCAAAATGTGATTTGCTAATGAACCTTCGATCTGCGCAGGTCGGTACAAATGTCGGGAAATTTGGCCGGGCGTCACGCTAGAGAAGGTTTACAACGTTTTCCTGGACATCATACTACTCGTCCTCCCCCTGGCGATAATGACGGTAAAATATGCGCTCATTACCATCACTTTAGGAAGAGCAATAGGAAACGATGAATGTCACGGTAAGTTGAGAAAGTTGGATGGCTTGAACTGACCTATTATTTTAAAAGTTGGGCTATTAACCTTGATGTCATGGTGCATAAATAACACCGTACGAACCGAGGAATATAATGGGAGAACATTTTCGGAATGCCACCAATTTTCGTCTGCATCCCTTTATCATGATCACGAGTAAGCTGCTCCGTGAGAGTATTTAGCTACTGAATTAGGAATTGCCAGGGGGGTTTTGAGGTCAGCCAGTTTGAGCAATCCGGTTGACGTCGTGTCACAGGGAACATTATGTGAACAGTTGTCACAGGACTTCCAGGAATGTAGCAAAAACCGTGGAAAAACTGGATTGGTATGAGCATCACGTTGCAATCTTACACATCTAGCTTGTTTGTCCAAATGTTATGTGTGTTACTCTTCCATCCTCATGTGTCAGGGACTGATCCCCAACACCATCAACATAAGAAATACCTCCTCGGAGTATCAGAGCCCAAAATTCGGAGTTTTGATCTTAGTCCTACCAAACATATGCCCCAAATGAGTTGCATTCATTCTCGTACTAAGCTAACTTTCCATTTTAAATGACCAGTAAAACACCAAACTAACTTCCAAAAAATATCCAAACAGACTCCAAATAAATATCCAAACTGACTCCAAATAAATCAGATAACGAGTGACTGACTGTTAGTCCAAATCAATTATTGTCAATAAAAAATCCGAAAAATAAAAGTCTTTTCCCGTTCTCCAATTACTATTTTTCCAATATCTCTTTCCAAAACGTACGTGCAAACACCTGTACTTTCACGACGCAACTCCCACCCTACTCTGCGTGCTTGAGAGCACGCTTCACGTTCTCTGTTACAATAAAGCTTAGTAATTACCAAAAAAGTAACACATTGAATATAGTATCACTATTGTCACATTCGGCGACGCGGAATTTAAAAGTCTGAAGGTATGTACACATTTTTAGGGCCTTTGTAATGGTGACAGAATGCTATGACGGAAATAAGTTGTTTCCATTTGTGATCAATGAATAATGAATTTTGAATAAAGGTTTTTGATTATTGAATGATGATTTTTGAATAATCTGTTTCCATTAGCGATTACTGAATGTTGAACTTTGAATACTTGTTTTGAAGTTTGTGATTAACGATTAATGAATATTCAGTATTCATAATCAATAATCATTATTTTTAATGAATAATGAATTTAATCGTTACATCCCTGGTGTGTGCCAACGTCATGGGTAGCGTTATCGAATATCGGATTTTACCCGTAAAAATCGAGGTTGCGGTAATCAGCAACGCTGATTTTAAGCTTTGTCACTATTCTAATAATACTCTAACGAAATAGATTCTCTGAGCTAATACCGCTAGTAACCGCTTGTTATTTGCGTCGCGTTATTTCAAAAAATTGAAGGCGGGATTATTTCAGTGACTTGAAAATGGAAGGAAACGTTCCATCAATAGCTTAATTTATGCAATAATCACAAGATTTGTAATAAACAAAGTCGGAAGCAAGGGGGGATACAATTTTTCGCAGCATGTAGGGGTAAGTGGCAATGGCAAAGTAGCAGACACTGGCGGGTTTATATAACTCAGCCCCAACACAATGGCATTGGCGCTTGCTGGTAACCGTACAAAAGCATCTACGAAAAATTCAGGCTTGGTATAGTATATGAGCCCCGCAAGGAAGTTCATTTCCTTTCTCTCTATTTACTGAGTACTTGCCAAACTGAACTGCTTAGCTTGCAAAAATGCAGTGGTTGCCATTTCTGTATTTTACACTTTTCTTAGTGTTCACTGCATTTTCGTCCTTCGAAGTTTAATATGTACCATCTTCGGTAATTACTGGAACAGCAAACATTCCTTGGACGTCAATTCTGTTTCCGAACCTTCATTTTTCAGACAGTATTTACACTTAGGGTATTAGCACTTACAATTTAGGGTCAAAGTTACAAAGAGCACCAAAGTCATTTGTCGGGGACATGTAAATGATCCTTCCTTAAAAATTTCGAGGGCATGTGAATAGCCAAACTGGCCCTGCGTGTAAATAAAAGGAAAACATTTGCATCTTTGCATAGTTTTGAAAAGCTTATAGTATAGCGTAGTTCGGGGTCAGATGTCACACTCGGCTTGGCAATGCGAGATACTGGCACACTCAACAAGACTCGGTCCGGATGAATACAATGCGTCGAGACTCACAACTAATGTGGATATGACTTATGCGGAAATATCACTTAAATACGAGTTTATCTGAGATGCGGTAAACTATATAACAATATGGTCGGCGCGAATAAACAGTAACACGAGATGGTATAATTATTATCCTTTCGGCTACTCACGGAGAAATATAATTTATTTAATTCAGTGTTCGCTCAAATATACGTCCGCTCAGCTCGGACTTCACACACCGACCTCGAGCCTCGCTTGCTCATCCTCACTCCTTCCATCCGCTCATAAGCATACACTTAACTTACTTATAATGGTAATTTACAATGACGCGTGACTACACTAATCTATACCCGAGTTATCTACCTCGAGATGGATGACCAGCTCGAGCCAAGCAACTCCGATGGAGCACCAAAGGTGATATCGTCACAATAGGAAATACCGGATTAAATTGCTTCAATGCCGGCATTAAAAATACCCGGTTTTCTGCGCCTACTGCTTTCGGATTACTACCGCCAACGAATGCCTCAGGTTTTCAATAATTTAAAATTTATAAAAAAATTCAATTTAAAAACGATTCAGAATCTCGATTCAAAGTTCAGCAAGTTTAAAAACGTGATTCAGAATCTCGATTCAAAGTTCAGCCACTTAGAAAACGGGATTCTAAATCTCGATTCAAAGTTGAATAAATCGAGAGAAACAATTCAGCATTTCGATTCATTGTTCAGTCATTAAAAATGCGCAACTCAAAAACTCTATTCGTTACTTATTTTGCCCTGTATATTGGTCCTTGTAGTATGTTGATACTTCAGTAAAAGTGCAATGTAAAAATGTTAATTTTAATTGAATAATTAATATAATATTTTATTTTCAATCTTTAAATTGAAAGTTGCATGAAAACTCGAGCACTTTAGCTAATGGCGCTTAACTGTGGGACAGAAATGTAAATGTGATAAAGCAAAGCCTTTCGGTTGAAACATGCTACGTAAGTCTGATGACAAGGTTCCTTTCGGTTGCGCCACGAATCACAGTTGAAATAATTTCACGGATGAAAACAATATTTTGCTTCACGATTTCACGGTTTCAAATAACTCAATTCAATATCTCGATTCGTATTTCGCGATTGATAATAACACGATTCAAGATCTCGGCTCGTAGTTCGCGGTTGATGACATCAAGATTCATGATCTCGATTCGTAGTACGCGGTTGATAATAACAAGATTCAAGAACTCGATTCACAGTTCGCGGATAATGATAACAAGGTTCAAGTTCTCGATTCACAGTGCGCGGCTAATAATAACAAGATTCAAAATCTCGATTCATAGTTCGCGATGAGGAATAACAAGATTCAAGATCTCGATTCGCAGTTCACTATCAGATAGAAACACAGTTCACAAGTTCATGAACTGCGAACTGTGAATCGTGAACTCCGAACTCTGAATCGAGAAAAGCGAAATTAGTTGCAATGCCCTCGTTTTTGCATTGGGTTGGGGAAGATGCCAGTAAGTGAGATCCTATTGCCTTGCGGTGAGGTGGATTGCTGTCAGTGAGAGGTGCTTGTGTGGAAGTTGTGTGCCTGTTTACCAACGCATTTACGGTATGATAATACAGCAATCCAAACTACGCTATAGCCTAGAGCACACCCACGCTACAAACACAAGCACATCCACATAGGAGGCAGGGACGGGACGTACGACATGATAGGTATTTCGATTCTACACAGCACCAAAAAATGAACTACGGTCCTAACCGTCCGTCGAAGTTAGCCAGATGAATTATAATTCAATTCAGGGTAATTTCATAGCAATCCGGAAGGGTTTGTACACCAAGGTGATCAATTTTAGAATTCCTCGCAATGTAAGATCCTCCCACCGAGTGCTTAACACTTCACGCTGTGGTTCAGACGTCGGTCCATTTTGGCGAGAAATACGAAGTATTTTAAGGGCCTACGGCGAAAAGCGCATAACTCCCGAACCCGCTGGGCGAATTAAGTCAAGTTTGTTTTAGAAGAAAGATAATTAAATTATCTAGGACAATCTGCCAAAAACTCCCGGAATTTATGCGCTTTTCTCTGGAGGCCTTTAAAATACATCGTATTTCCCGCCAAAATGGACCGACGTCTGAACCACAGCGTGAGATGTGAAGTACTCGGTGGGAGGATCATACACTGCGAGGAATTCGAAAATTGAGCACCTTGGCGTCCAAACCCTTCCGGATTGCTATGAAATTACCCTCAGTGTAATTCACTTTTCGGTGAGACGGAATGGATGAAGGTAATTAAGGAGTTCTTACCTGAGTCAGTTGCAATTTGCACGTGGGCGTTTTGGGGATCAATTGGATTTAGGCAAATTTAGTCAGCCGGCCCAGATGGTCCTTGGGCAAAGTAAGTGTGGGTGGCTAACCCTAGACCCTTTCCCGTCAGGAATAGCGGGTTTCCAAAGTCACAATGCTTGGGAGGTCATACTCAATTACTTTGGTCATTGGTCTCGCGCGCCTCGAACGGACCAATCTTTTATGATGTTTTCAGTTGCCATAAAGTTTGTTCTTAATATGATAGTGTTCTTAGAGAGTGAATTGACACCATTTTTTCATCCCACTGCGGGTTGATTCACCGCGTTGTCAGACTCTAATGCTTGAGCAGGGGGATCAGCAAGATTATTAGATCGCTTAATAATTGATCCGTTATCTCTTTTATTGTGGTTCGTCGGCTGCAATAAACCAAAGAACACAATTTTGGAAGAAATTTTAGCCATCAACATGCTGCAGAAAGCAAGACCCGGGTCAAGCATTCTTTTAATACATTTGTACGGTTGTCTGGGCCCACCAGGTCCTTTTGACTTTCATTGAGCCTTTATTCATCAGCTGACTCCGACGCAGGTCAAAATATTGTTCCTAATATCGTCTGTGGTGTTCATAAACGGTTGAAGCGTTGGATGCTCTCCACTGTTGGAGTTTTGGAGATATTCCTGCTATCTCATCATTTGTTACTAATATTAATGTCGCCACTCGACAACGCTAAACTGCTATCTATGCCTGGATAAAGTTGTGCTTGTAGCAAATTGTGCTTTCTTTTAGTCTTTGCTGTTAATATTTTCCACGCGTAAATCGCGAATTCATCTGCTAGTAGGGTCACGAGTAGTCCCTAATAACGAGATAACCCCCGTGGAGGCTCCAAAATGGTTCCCCTGTCATGGCCACCGTCATGTTCGTCAACTGGTACACCAGCTAGTCAATTGGTGCACTAGCTGACAAGCTGGTGTAGCATCATAGGGAAAAGCAAAGGGTCCCTTCTGCATCCTTGGCACGGAGGGAAATTCAAGGGTCCCCTTCTTTTCCCCCTTAGCCACTCTCTGCTGCAGGCTTCAACGCTATGCATAGGGAGGGAAGATTCAATTCTCACTCTATTCCACCTGCATCATCATGATCTGGATTGGGATTCACTTGTTATTTGCGGGTGTTCGTTCCTTCATGCCTCAACTGAGGGACGAGAAAAGCTGTTGCAAGTTTTACCTCGAACTACGAGTGCCGTTTTACCAATAATGTGTCGCTATATGTAACGCTATTACCGCCGCGAACTCCACAAAGGTAATAATATTTTTCTCTCTCTTGCTCTCACACACAAACAAAATGCGTAAATTAATATTATTTTAAATCTATTTTTAGAACGAAATAGATACAAATGAAGACGAGGATGACGTACCAATATGGAATCGACCCCGGACTCCCAGTTTAATTCTAGAACCGAGATGGGAGGTGGAATCTATCGATGCTTTCAGCGTATCACCCGGAGGACTCAAGTACATCGTCAAATGGAAAGATTAGTAAATTACTCGTTCTTGAATCATTTTTATTCTTTAACATATGGCCGAACCACATATTTACCATGGCTGTACCTGTAATCATACTTAGGATATTCTGGATACCTTGGACACTTTGTTGAGCCAGAAATGACACATGGTTGTACTTACGTGGGATATCCTAGACCATTGGGACACGTCGAACCACATGCGGGATATCCTGGACACCTTGGATATATGGCCGAACCACGCCTGCCACTTTGTAGAACCAAGCTTTACACATAATTGTACATAAACATAAAGCTAGCGCTTTTTTCCTCGCCAAGTAAAATTTGTTCCTTTTTTATTTTCTTTTAGGCGTGATCGGGCAACACTTTGGGGAAAAAATCAAGCTGCGTCACCAAATAATAATTATCTGAATGTATCGGAAGATGCAGGAGGTCGCAGAGGATTTAACGGTAGCACAGGATGAAATTAATTTTACATCCTTTGCTGTGGTTACTGACTGGAGAATCCTGGGTTACGTGCTGGGCAGTCTTCATCAGCATTATCAGGTGTGGTAGTCAATGAAATGAATTCAGAAAATTCAACTCAAAACATGTTGTCTACTAGTACCACCACAGCCGTGTTGCCAGATTTCAACATGTCTTCTCCAATTATTACCATGCCTGATGAGACGGATGATGATAGTGTCTAGCAGGTTGACATTAGCTGATTCTGATGAGTAGTCTTCTTAGTCAGACACAGTTAAAGATGGCGATGATGATGCAAATTTGAAATCTGGTTGGTCCACACCTGCGACAGGGTTTTCAGGTTCTGTAACGTCCACTTCCGGCGAGTATGTATTCGTTCTTCCCGAGAAATTGAATTTTTTCTAGAATACCCTATCAAAAGGTCACCCAACATTGGTGGCGTAACGACAGTGGTATTTATCAAGAGAGCAATGAAAAAAGTAAGGGTCGCATGAACAAGCGTTTGTCTGATCAAAAGTCGGGGGTCTCACATCGCGTGGTTTTGAGGATGCCTCATGAACCACACCGTCGAGAGAGTCGCTCCGTTTCTCCTTGTTCTGCTACAAGCAGTGCGGGGTACGAGAGAAAAAAAGTGAAGAATTTGAAATGTCCCTATTGTGCTCGGGTTTCCTATGCAACTAGAGGAACGCTAAGCAAGCACTTCCAAACAATATGCAAGGTAAAGCCCACTTCAGCCGAAAAACTGACAGCCCGACTAGACGCAGCTATGAGCCTTGTGAAAATGTCCTAATTTCTTCCTTACCAATTACGGGTCAGAAAATGAATACGGGTTTTTACAGATCAAACATTTTAATAATCATGTTTCCTGGACACAAGTGAGACTGAAACAAGTGGATACTGCACAAATTTTATTTTGATCTTCCAATGTGAAAAGGACGGATAATAAAAAGTTCTCTATACGTGCATGTTTCCAATTGAAATGTTTTTGTTCTTGTGCTATAATTATTTTTGCTACTTGTGTGTTCTGTGCAATAAAAGTTCATTGAACATAATAAACCTGACAGATGCCAAAT
>WJFA01003022.1:0-14028 GCA_009870155.1 Pseudobourletiella spinata | reverse complement strand
CCTACCGCCTACCACCCCTACCGCCTACCGCCCCTAGCGCCACTACCGCCTACCACCCCTACCGCCCCTAGCGCCACTACCGCCTACCGCCCCTACCACCCCTATCGCCTACCGTACAAGTACGGTACAAGTTGACAGTTTCGCGGTTTGAGAACTGCGCGGAGATAACGCTGATAATAGCGAAAAACTGCCAAAAAATATATCTCGGCGGTAGGGGCGGTAGGCGGTATTGGCGGTAGGTGGTAGGCGGTAGGGGCGGTATTATTTAACAACTGCCCCTAACACTGCATTATCAATGAGAATTGTGTGATGCATTCCCTATAGAGTACAATATGCATAGGATTTGAGATGCCACGAACTGTTCCACGCGCCCGTACGTCAATCCCATGTCACACAGTTGCCATTGGGAAACATGGTGATTGGATGCGGACAAAAAGAAAGGAAATATGGGAGCTCATATGGAAATTTCCATAATTTTTTGCAGTTTATTACCTCCTTGTTCGCAGATAATTCCAAACTAACAAGTAAGTAGGTTATCCCGCAGTCATGAGCATTCCGAGTTGGAGCTGTTTACTCACTCACGCATTGGTAGTCAGTCAGTGAGAGTGTGGGAGACACGTAGGCACACGCGTTCATTAATAGCAATGTTCCATTGCAGAGCGGGTGAAACTCCATTCCGAGAAATGGATTTTTTTAGGATATGAGTACAAGGGGATGAGAGAGACATTTTGGATGAATTATTCATATTTTCCACTCCGCCGCAAGATGTTTGCCATAAGAATATGAGCTAAATGTTTCTTGTCCCTCCCTTATTATTATCCCGAACATCTGGTCCTCCTAGATACTTTGTCGGATTTTTACAGCATGTCCTCGGGCGATAAAGGTATATGCTCAAAGGTTGTTGTTGTCATCCGTGCGGTGAGCGGTACGGTGGTAATGGTGGAGCATCACCTCATGTGCTGTCAAGGACTATGCGGGATGACGGACGGGACGAGGCGAAGGGGGTGAAACTTTGATGGAAATTTAATCAGCGCCAGCACCATCAATATGTAGGACAGCAGATCTTATTCAAGATCGACGCCATCCTCTCCCTGCTCCCACCACCACTGTTTTGCAGAGGGACTTCTCAGAAGCCGGGCTGGCGATGGGCGACAGGAAGATAGAGCACCTCGTCGTCGTCTTTGCCCTCCTTACACAACAACGTGGACGGAAATGTGTGTGTGTGTAGTGAGAGCCTTTGACAAGATCAAGTCTCGAGTCACACGCCGGCCAAAATATATGCATACAGTGTGGGGCCGACGGGTGGTGGGGTGTAAAAGCTGGAAATTTATGTGACGGCTATCAAATGTGATCTGGGTGGAGGGAGGGACGAATAGAGCGTGGCGTGGCGTAGCGGCTACCGGATTGATCAAGATGGGCCGTCGTGTAAAGTGTGTCCTCAAAGTCCTGTCCTCGCATCTCCCAAAGCATGAGTCGGATCAGTACAGTGGTTCAAGGGTTTTTGGGTTCACACCATCATTTCTAAGGCGGGCACATGCATAGCGCATGCGCGTCGTGCGCCCCGGTACATTGCCACATGGCGATGCAAGATGGTGGATTTTACTTTAAGCTCGTTAAGGATTTTTAGCCAGTTCATAGTTTTTTGTGATGCCATTTGAGGGCTTGGGTGAAATTTGGCATGATTTTCTGCGCTGCGAGCCAACGCAAAATGCGACGACAATTATTATTCATTTCACTGTCGACACTGCAACGTCATTATTTGGAAGTTACGCGAGCATTTTTGCGATAATAAAAATAAAAATAATAATTCTTTATTCATTTCTTTACGGGCATTACCCAAACAACAGTTCATTTCAGCATAGGTAAGTTACAATCTTGTCAGGGGATGAACACACAAGTCTTGACCATTTCCTTATCTTCTCCGACATGAGGAATACGCGAGCATTTGACTCTGTTGTACAGTGTCAAGGTGGCCGCCGTCGAAAATTGGTCGCGGGTACAAACTAACAGTCATCACTGTAGTTCGTCTAAATCCCATTGTGACTTACAAGGAGATGAAACAAAGCGTGTGTACGCTTGTGTGTGTGTGTGTGCCTTTCACGGAAGCTGTGGATTTAAATTTCAACGAGTCTTTTGAGGTGGGAGTTTTGGATTGCAGTAGCAGCAGTAGCAGCAGCAGCAACGGCGGAATCTCTGACATTCAAATGAGAAAAGTGGAGAATTCACTCACGCTGTACACAACTATATATACATAGTTCCCGTGAGATCCTCCGAGTGAAATGAGGAGAGACGTGACGGAGCCGGGGGAAAAAATCCGCCTTCCACCCGCTATGTCTTCATCTCTCACGGCGCAGCCAGACCGGTCGGTCAAACCCCTTGTGGAGGCGGAAAAGGGCGCAAAAAATAGAGGGAATTTTCTCTCTCATCAGTCAGTGAGGGAGTCCGCCACCAAATAATAAAATTCTCACCACTTGGAATATAAAGTGTGTGTGTGTGTGTGTTCGTTGCTTCGTGAAAACAAAAACAATTATACGTTGGCAGGTCAAAGGACTCAACTTGCTCCTCCATTTATAATCACTGCACGCGCCGACGAGATACTTCCACTCGAAGTCACACTAACACACACTTGCACACACACGTTTAAAGACACGCACACACACATAAAGGCGCGCATACAAACACACACATTGACAGCCACAAGACACAGCCGTCCAATATCGAGCATGGCCAACCCCAATGCCTCCTCCACGACCCGCGAACCGAATGCAAAGGGAGTGATTTAAATAAATTTAATTTGTGAAACAGAGAAAATTACCAGGTTAAATGAGCTATAAAGGCCATTAGCATGGACGCATTAGCGCATAAACTACTTCAATTACGGAGGCAATAAATGTGTGCTCTTCCTTCGGCTCCGCCTCCCTCCATTCTCCTCCTCGTCATCTGCTACAAGAAAACTTCCCTTCTGGTTCTACGCATATTTTACAAATAGGGGATACTCGCGAGGTCGCGCGAGCCTTCTCCCGTTGGGCTTGAAAAGATGTTCAACTCCATTTCAAATTCCAGCAGAAGAGCCGCTGCTGAAGCCATCACAGCCACCGCCGCCATCGCTCTTGCCCTGGAATCCCGTAGCGGTTCCATCACCTTATGCAAAATCTTACACCCCAGCGAATATCGCCACACATAATCTCGCCGCCTGCATTTGTCTGGGATGGGGCAATGTGTCGAAGCTATAAGTATTCCCGTTCAGTAATCAAACCGTCCAAATTTCTCCAATTGCCTCTCCCTCTCCTTGACAGACAAAATGGAAATGAAATCAGGAGAGGGAATAAAATCAAAAAGTTTAGACAAAATCTGGGAATGAATAGGGGGGAAAAGTTCAAAAATTTCAGGGGAAATAAAATCAAAAACGTAGGGACAAAATCCGGGAATAAGTAGGAAAAAATTTCAAAAAATTCAGGAGAATTAAAATGCAGGAACTAAATAGGAAAATAAGGAGAAAAAAAAGTTGGGAAATGGGAGCTGAAAACTACAGTGAAATCTGCGAGTAAACTTCCGTTTCATTCCCATATGCAAAAGGGTCAGGCTCAAGCACACACACATTGCTGTCACACAAGGCCATCGGCACCCAATTTTCCTCCTTATCCAAAGCCATGTTGACGGCCGGGTCGATACAGGAGTACGAGCAGTACGTATTATCTCACGGAGCATTGTGTGTACACAAAGAATGAGCGGAAATGTTATTATGAACTTGTTCCAAGGAAAACGTCGCGCTGCAATCACACACACACACAAACGCTCGCACAATCACACACACACAGAACCGCGACCACTCTGGCGTAGCTGGAAAATGTCATTGTTTCCCTCGAAAGAATGCCTTTTTCCCATATAACTAACTACGCACTGCCCCTGGCTTTTCGAGGATAAGCCACACGGTTGCCAATGACAATAATAATAATAACAATATCTGCTAATCGCTAGTAATAATAGCGAGTAAATTGTCAAAATTGAAGCCACTGCAGTTAGTGAGTCAGTGACTGAGCCCAGCCGCTGTGGCTTTACTGGAACCAGAGGGATGATTCTGTAACAAATCCAGCTAGTTTTTTTTCTATATTCAACCTCAAGGGATGATTTTCCGGAAGAAGGGTATGCGCTTTGATTTGAATTCCTCGCCCCGCCAATTTTTTCGAATAAATTTCATGCTTTCATACCTCCGACTTGTAAAAATCTTGTAAACTTGTAAAATTCAGTAGCAAAGTTGTGTGAGTTCAAGTGTTGACCAGTTGGTCATTGCCGGTCGTTCGTGACGTCACTGCGCCGGACTGACAGAATAGACTGACCACGGAAGTGCGCATGTGGGATGGGATGGGAGCAGGGCGACACGCACTGTGGAGTCCTCAAATTTAGTTGGCCATCCCTTTGTATGTAATCATGGTGGGGGTGATGGCGGGAATAATTGAATTTCCATGTGCTCGCGCATGTGTAATGCATATTTACATGATTTGGTGTGTTTGTAAGCGTTAGTGTTTGTGTGTGTGTGTGTGTGTGTGTGTTTGTATATGTCTTTGTGTGTGTGTTTGAGTGGAGCGGTAAACATTGTTTTTTGTTCCGGTCGAATAATTATCAGCATTCTGAGAGAGCGCGCAAAGGCGGGATTAAACTACTGTGAACATTGACTACTCCGAGTTGGCATGAAAAAAATGGGGGGAGAAGTGACGAGTGCCGTACTATAGCATTGGCCCACGTCCAATCATATATACGTTCGGATTGGCAGCTGTAGTCAACCTGTCTACGGGAAGTTGTCGTTGTCGTCCACGTAAGCGTGTAATAATGCAATGTCAAGGTTGACTCACTCCCAGTCAGTCACAGTGAGGCAGAAGAGTCAGCGGAGCTTGACGACAGTTTCTCTGCGTGTACAAATCAAATATGTAGGCAATTTTGATGTGAGTCCGTACGTGGGTTTACTTTACTCAGTCACAGGCCTCGTTTGTGTAATGAACCACCTCCAGCCATCCGTAGTGGTGTTTACGTCCCGGTGCGGTGCGGTGGCTGAACTGTATGGAGGGTTCCAGTACATGTATTTGTATGCATGCATGTTTGTCGTCCAATTAGTAATGGTTACACCACCGTTAGATTTGTTGTTCGGACTTGAAACGGGAGCCTTCAACTTGGACGCTATTATTGCAATTTTCCCCATTTGTTTTGCTCTGTGCACATCCGCCGTGGGATGATAAGCAAACATTGACGACTGACTGACTGACTGGCTGGCTGAGCGGCACGCAAATTTTTTCCGTTTCAGTTTCAACAACAAGAAAAAATTATAATTTCCTTTACAGTGTGTATTACATTGTAATATGATGGGAATCGGAATTACTATAGCATTTGGCACACAAAAGTTGAGCTTGGATGATGATCATCATCAGATCATCTTGATAAGTATAGTCGGAATGATGGTGATGGCTTGTGCGCATGCGGGAAGTGGATTTTTTTGATAAACTAAATTTGGGTCAATTTTTGGAATTCAACATTATTGGTGTAAAAAATTTTTTCCAGAATTTGTAGGATTATTTTTGCTGTTTAATTATTTTTGCCTTTGACAACACTACAGTGTCGTCCGTACAGGGTGGCCTGGAAATTATGTGACAGCAACAGTGGTGTAATTTGTACAGGGCGACATGGAAAGTATGTGACGTGACAACAACATGGGTGTCATTTGTACAGGGTGACATGGAAAGTATGTGACAACAACTTGGGTGTCATTTGTACAGGGTGGCCTGGAAAGTATATGACAACAATACCGGTTCAATCCGTACAGCGTGGCCTGGAAAGCATTTGACAATAACACTGGTGCAATCCGTACAGGGTGGCCTGGAAATTATCTGATAACACTGGTGCAATTTTCACAGGGTGGCCTGAAAATTAAGTGACAGCATTACTGGTGCAATCCGTACAGGGTGGCCTGGAAATTATGTGACAACACTGGTGTAATTTTCACAGGATGGCCTGAAAAGTATGCTCATCCAGGATTCCAAGAAAAATGAGTTGTGCGCATGCCCAGCGAAATCTTACCATGATGTACGAAAAAAACCGGTCGCTGCGCATGAGCAGCTCTTCCTCTACTCATGCCGAGACTCGTGCAGAATTTTTCTGCGCATATGACAACTTTTTAATGGTAGAAAAAAGAGTAGTAGCCTTGCAGCGCAGTAGTCTACAGGGGGTGTGGAAATCAGGTTCGATTGTAAGACATTGGATTATATGAATAGTCGTGCATGAATTTTTTCCCTGTGAAAAACTTGAATAATTGGCGAGCGAGACGGAAACCCGAATAGACGCGTACAGGATTCTTATTATTATGACGTTCAAGTATCCATACTATGCCTGGGGGAACAAATTGAGAAAATTTTACCTTCAGCACACTGTATGTACGCAGTGGAGGTCATTTGAGATCCACACGTTCATGTTTTACCACAATAATAGTAATGATAATAATAATAATAGCAAAAATCTTCCTGTTGGTCAAAACTTATTGGGAAATCCGTCTGGTCATCAGTACTGTATCCTGCACATGCTCAAATTCACAATAATAATAATTATTATTATTATTATGGGTAAATACTTTGAACGGGAATCGGTGTGAGTTGTGACTTACAATACGGTATCCTCCTCGCTATTGTAACTGTTACTGACAATGCAATGGTAATGCACAGGCCTGCAGCCCTCCAGTTCATACTGTGGGCGTACAGGGGGGCTCAGACGACCGTTGTGTCCGATGGTCAGGAAGCGGAAAATTAACGGGTCGCTGCAGACAACTGCGCCGCCATGGCTGCCCAGGCGACTGCTCGCCCAAAGAATTTGGACTACAATTAACCATCCTCAATCACACACACTCACACAGGGACGAACAAGTCCAACTTTCGCACGTGGATTCACACGCCTGCGTCCCAAGGCCTATCTACATACATTACAGTTTTTACCCTCTGTGCCGTAACCTGGCTCAATTTGAGCGGTCGGACGTGGTGCTCCTGATACTAGTAGCACATATAAGAGCGGAAAGGGCTTTTGGTTGCACTATCCTTGTCAAGCGTGGCCGCCGTGCATGGCACGTCTCCCGGTTGGAGGCTCTTCCGCGGTCGGAGGGCGGCCGCGCGCACGGCGGGCACACAAGACGCAGGCGCTTCCCTTGTGGTGGCGGTAGAACCGTGCGTGGAGGACTGGAACAACATAAACGAGTATTACATGTGGTGCTTTTGTTCGTGTCCGAGCTTGTGCTTCCACTGAACCGACGAAAAATGCGGCACGTCCAACTGACCACAGGCACGTAGGCAGGGAGTTTCTGTACAGTGCGAACGGGAATTGTGGGGTATGCAGTGAGGGTATTTGCAAAATTATATTTGATAATTTGTAATGTCTGATTTAGAAAAATCTGCGGATTTCTGGATAATGTGGATAGTTTTTCCTTTTGGAAGTGTTGGCGAACGTAAAGTAATTGAAAAATCGGTAGTGGAGCATTTTGAATTTATTAAATGGTTTCGGAGGCCATCGACCTTGTGATATGATTTTCGGTGTCGTTATCTGATTTTGAAGGCTGTAGGCATGATAAAGCACTTGCACGTTACTTTGGAAGTCTTTTACTTCCGTGTGAAATTTTATGCCGGACAAAAACTTTCCTCAAAAATTCCTTCACATTTTGAACACCCTGCACGTAAAAAAATATTTCCGCACAATCCTTCACATTTTGAACACCCTGTAAGTATTAAATATTTCCACACATTCCTCCACATTTTGAACACCCTGTACGTAAAATATATTTCCATACATTCCTTCCTATTTTGAACACCCTGTATGTTCAAAATATTTCTACACACTCCTTCACATTTTGAAGGCTCGGTATTTATTATTACCCATTTCGCTACATCCCTAACACCCTGTACTTAAAATTAAAAAAATACTTTCACACATGCCTTCGTATCACGAGCACCCTGTATGTAAAAAAAATTTCCGCCCATTCCATCACATCCCGAACACCCTGTACGTATAAAATATTGTCAACCATATCCATCTCATCCCGAACACCCTGTACTTAAAAAATATTGTCAACCACATCCCTCACATCCCGAACACCCTGTACGTATAAAATATTGTTAACCATATCCTTCACATCCCGAACACCCTGTACCTAAAATGTCGCTCCTATTTGACCAAGTTTTCCCAGCCACCCCGCTCTCACCTTTTCTCCCCCTTACATAAACCACCACTTTCCGGACACCCTGTACAGAAAATCCAGCGGCATACAGACCTTTAATCAGTCTCGTCTCATTTCAACTCCATAGACTCTTCCCCATTGAATTTCCAGTCCTCTATGTATAGCTGCAGCAGCATGACACCTCCTATGCTCTCAAAATACACAAACACAATATAACCCCAGCTCACCCTCACCCCCCCCCACTCCCTCATATACAACGTATTCTTGAAACATCTTACCCCCCGCTCGCATCCCCACCATTTCCCCATTGCACTGCACAGTGTACTCCTATTCAGTGAGTCTGCCTGCATATATATAAAAGAGGAAAAATCTGACCGGTCTTGTGGAAATGAGCGGAAAACTTTGGCAGTTAACCCGCTTGCCAACTGATGAGGGACCGAAAGAGAGAGAGAGAGAGAGAGAGAGAGCGCGCGCGAGAGAGGATCATTTCCTTCCCTTTGGGGCACAGGCTCCTTTTCCTCCCTATCCTCCTCGTCCAAACAACAAAAAGGGAATACTTTTCAGACAAGTTACTTCCAATCAGCTGGGCGACTTGAACGGCTCAGCCCCCGCTCATTTACGTCACTGGGCCATTTCCCTGTCAAAAAGTTTCTCCAATAGCCCATTTCCACTGAGAGTATCCCGTGTGTGTGTAAGTCTGTGTATTAGTGTATGTAGGCCAGCCGTGTATTACAGCCGCGTCCCCGTCTCGCTCCGACAGATATTAACCCACGGACTCATTCATCTCACCCATAAATCTTGGGAATTTCCCCCCGTACACACACACACGCACGCACACATACACACACACACACACACACAAATCCTCACAATCTAACTCTCATGGCTGGCGCAATTTTGATAATACCGATTTCCCCGCCCCCGCGAATCCTTACAAACTGCTGCTGCTATTGCTACTGACGCTGCCGCTCCTACTGCTGCTGCTGCCTGAGTGCCTGAAACCCAAAAATTCTAATCTTTTCCCACAGAAAATGTCTTTCATATACGCAACGTCTCACTCACCAAGATGTTGGTCGGATAAGTCGGAACCTTTTCCACACACTCACTCCCCTTTTGCACCACCACCACATTTCCCAGGTTGCCTCATTATTGATTGCTCCTGATTTTTGAAAAGTCCTCCTTGCGTCCTCTTTGCCTCTTCTTGGGCCGGGAGAAGAATTAACTCATTTCTTGGCGGGGAAAATTGCAAACAAACAAAAAATCCGTCCAATTACATTTTACACGCACGTTACACAACATTTTATAACATATAATCATCATCATCATCATCATATCATCCTCCTCACAGCATAATGTTATTATTATGTGATAATAATGAAGTAACTGGGTGAGATATTTGCCTAATCTTTGCATCTTTTTTTTGCAAAAAAAAAATACAAGAAATGCATAGCTTTTCAATAGCATGCTATTACATTTTTCACAGTAAAATCGGCTCAAATGGTGGAGCCACTCATTGTGTTACTGTTGTTGGAAAGGATGGATTCAAAATCCCAATGAAATGGGATTGGAGAGGAACAGCAATAATTATTTGCACTGACTCAGACGTGCGGCCAATTACAAAGGGCGTACGTGAGGGATTGGCGGCAGGAGTTTTGAGCGTTTGAGAATCTCGGCAGCCACAGTCACAGTCACAGTGGAACCACAATTATTACTGGTTTACCTCCAGCTGCCTCGAGGGGGGATGAAGATTGTGTGTGTGTGTGTGTGCGTGTGTGTGTGTGTGTGGCATCTTCATGAGATCTTCTTCCCGCCTCAAGGCTATCCTCAGTATTTAACTTCCCTGCATTATTGTGGAAGGTAGCATTTGGTAATGAGTTTATATAGTAGTAATGAATATTGAGAGCCAAAGTTTTCTCATTAGGGGACAATACGGGATTTTTCACTGTCTCCCCAAGGGACAGCGAAGCGCAGGGCAGAAAACAGGACGACGAGACGTCCGCCCGTGCACAGCGAACACACGCGACCAACAGTTACTTTTCCAATGCATTAGAGGAGTGCATTGCAGTGGGAAATACGGTGTAAGGGCGTGCGAATCTTGTAGTAAATAATCTCGGATCGTTGGGAGAATTACATGGTGGAATGAGCTTACAGGAGGATCCACTGCTGGGACGATTTTTTTCGTACCTCTACGGCACACTGGCACATGCAATATGATGCGCGCGGATTATTCCTGCTGACGCAAGCGCAGTAGTGGGCACACATAATTTGCATAGTGATGAACACCCCTCATCAGTATGCCCAATGAGTTGAGTCATGGCTGTATAGAGTTACAATGGGGATAATAGTTTTGTGGAGCTCATCCTTTGTTTTTTATTTGAATTTGCCGCGCATGCGCTATTTACCTCTGGTGGTCACTCTGGCTGTAAGTGATAATAATGAGCGGACGGGTGAAGAGCCGAACCGGATCCCGAAGGAAATCCGGGAGTGGAGAGAGTAGCATTGCGTGCAACACGCTCGCGATTCAAAATTTTACGGACTTGGTGTTGACGAACTTGACATTTAAATTTGCCGCGGGCTGAGCTACTGCGCCACTGCTTTAGAATCTGTCTTAAATTTACTGTCAGTCTAACTGAGTGCCAGAGTTACTGCGAGCTCAAATGACTTGGATTTACTGCAAGTGAAACTGCGTCCAAGTGACTCCGGGCTAAATGGACGTTTGGAGGTACGTACTGCACACGCTGATGTGTGCGCGTGAAAATTTGAAAGTTACCGCGAGCCACCTTGAATCAGAGCCGTTGCGGCTGCTGGGTAGATCGAGTGCGGCGCTTGAGGAAAAAATCAGCACTCAACTCTTGAGAGCCTCTTCTCTCTCTCTTTCCTCTCAACAATGTTAATTGCTCACGTAACATTGTTGTAGTAATAATCATTGTTGAGAGAGTAACTTTTGAGGTTGAATAATGATCATGGTGGTGTGAGCACCTCATGCTCAACTGAGCAAACGAGATATATATATATATGGAATTCGCATAGAAAATCTTGGTCAAGCCCAACTCGAAACATTATTCACCAGAATTTTGAATAATGATCGGAAAAAACAAAAAGGGCTTTAAAAAGGCCCGGGATAAATCCTGTCAAATTCCTCTCGCACGCGCCGTGTCAACTTGTGTATTGTACAACATATTTTGTATGTGAGAATTTGAATGCAAATTTTCCCGCCTTTTATTTACTAACAAGTACTCCTGCTCAAGAGCCCGTCCGTCCCAACACTTTTCTCATATTTGAATAACGACAGAGGCAGTAAGTAAAAGGTTGACGACAAGGTTGTTGTTGATGTTGAGTGGAGCAGCCAGTACTAGAGGATTGAATAATGATTTTGACCGTCATTGAAAATAACCATAGTTTTTAAGTGTCACTTCATTAATACACACTACAGGGTGGGAGGAATGGTCGCTCCAAATCACATCCATCAACACATCTCATCATCATCATCATTACGATGCGATGCATCCCAGCAAGACACTTGTCACTTTTAAAAAATCCCCGCTAGATTCAAACCTTCTGGTCGCACGTCACGTCCTTGGGGCTGTCACTGCAATGCCATAGATTTTCACTAACTAAAAAAAATATATGAAATAACTTTCCGCGCCACCTCCTAAATCTCCCAACAACCCCATTGGGATTACATGGGATTACACCCCCTCGGGGGTGGGTAAGACCGGGATTGGGCACACCCACCCGACCTATTGGCACGCAGCTCACTCCTGAGCTTATTATTTTTATTATTATTATTGGTTTCCATGTGGGCTGCTGGCGGGAAATTTAACGGGATTTGCACACCCGCAGATGAAAATGCATGACGGCGACAAAGACGTCGACACTCGACATTTGACTTTGCGTCGGTGCAAAAAGTCGCTGTGGACTGTGCTGTGCAAACCAGTGTTTGCGCGTACGTTTGTGTATGTGCGCGTGCGTGTGTTTGTGTGTGTGTGTGTGTGTGAGAGTGTTGTTGGTTGACCTTGTGATTTTTTCCCAACCGGAATCCCGCAGTCAACAAACACCAGCCTAGGAACAGTCCACTTGTTCATTTCCCAATTCAAGAGGAGGCAGCAGAAGAGATGTGTTGCTGTTCATGATGATCTTCAGGATGATGATCATCCTGATGAACATGACGAGATGGTTACAACAACAAGGGTCTGAAAACTCGTTTTCCCATCCCACACAGCAACTCTTGAGCGGGCAAACTTCTCTCAACTCTCGGCTCCATATGATCAATATAAGATGAAATCCCCCACAGTTGAACTGTTCAACTACAACAAGCGCGCACACATAAGGCCACGTTCAAAATGATTTTTGCGCCAACTGAAAAACTTGAATGTGTGTGTGTGTGTGTGTGTGTGTGTGTGCAACTGTATACTATTGCATCCTCTATGGCATGCTGTGCGGGTTTATGGCCGCCATTATCGGATCGTCCGGTTGCCAGCATATGACTCACACACTCACTCACTCGCAGTCAGTCAGTCAGGTAAAGTCAGTGTGCGACAGACTCAACCGGGATACTCACTTCCCGCCGGGCGGGTCAGCAACTTCATGTGAGCCACCGTGTAGAAATGTAATCCTATCTATAGTGTAACTTACGCTGAGATTTAACGGACGGTGAGAAAATAAGTTGAGGAGAGTGCGCGTGAGGAGGATCATGTACTTTTTGTTAAAAAATAATTATGATAAGTATACAGCGTAAGCGGACTAACTCTGAGGCATCTGCACATGCATTTATATCTTTTCTTCCTGCAGAGATGATTGGAGGATTTCCTGAGGATGCCCAGGAAAAATATCATTATTATTGTTATTATTAATTTTTTGGAGAAAAATCAACATGTATATGCATACCGTATGCGTGTGTGGAGCCTGAATCATTGAGCTCAACTTGGCTCCGCTCCCAGAATGTGTTGATTATGTGTGTGTGTGTGTTTGTGTGTGTGAACGGATGTGTGGGTTCAGCTGGGCGCGCATGCAGTGCCGTGCGCCGGGGTAGCGGGAGTATAAGCCAATAAGTCCGCCAGTTCAATAGTCTACTTTGCCCTACACACACATACACACACACACAAATACACAGTTCAAAATAAATACAAAATACGCGCGCACACACACACACACACAAACACTGACAAATAAACAGAATACCCATACACACATACACACAAATAATCAGAAAATTCACACACACAGAAATAATCAGAAAATTCACACACACACAAATAATCAGAAAACCCACACACACACACACACACACACACACACACAAACACACAAGCGCACAGTTA
The DNA here is from genome assembly GCA_009870155.1 of Pseudobourletiella spinata. Classification (NCBI taxonomy): domain Eukaryota; kingdom Metazoa; phylum Arthropoda; class Collembola; order Symphypleona; family Bourletiellidae; genus Pseudobourletiella; species Pseudobourletiella spinata. The sequence continues at coordinate 507 of WJFA01003022.1, read as the reverse complement.
CAGTACAGAATGGAATCCACGGCCAAGTCCAAGATTTTTCCGAATCCTCCCCATCTCTCCACCCACACCTCTGCCAATTATCCTGGTGAAAAATCGTACATCCAGAGATATACGGGAAGGTGAACCGAGTATATTGCAGGGCCGGAAACGGCGGGATCTTCTCACGATACACGAAATGTGTGAGGTATTTTGCTAGTGATACGACTCTCACAGACCTTAATAATAATAATCGTATCGCTACTCGCTAAAAGGGTGCTATAGAGATACAAAACTGCCGTAGTGTGTTCTCTCACACAGTCAGTCTTTTGTGTGTGTGTATTATGCATAACAGTGGGCAAGTCTATTATATCTATCCACCTTCCGTACGTCTGTCTATAATCATCATCTCTAGAGTAGTAGTTCAGGTCCTGGCCAAGGAGAAGGTTATTACAAGTTCCTTGCATTATAGATAGGAATATTTGTGTGTGTGTGTGTGTGTGTGTGTGTGTGTGTGTGTGTGTGTGTGTG
>WJFA01003021.1:0-14031 GCA_009870155.1 Pseudobourletiella spinata | reverse complement strand
GGTAGTATGGAAAGATTCCTTAGGGTGTTTCATGTTGTACGACAGTTCCGTCACACCGCCTTCGAAGATGCTCCGGAAGTATCGAGGAATCAAAGTCCGTCCGATTGCTGCAGAACAGACCAGAAAGAAATGAACATCAGTTAGAACTCCTCCTACACATTATTATTCATTGCACTGCACCACCACCGTGTTTCCCCATCAAACATACACTTGTGAGATATATGTGCACACATATGCACAATATACACATCCACACATATTCCATTCTACCTACGACCCGTTTATATCCTTCCAACATTTTTTGGAGTCCACCACCGAAATACAAGCTAATATGGGCTCTCCCCCCTCAATAGTACACCATATTCTGCGAGGTATTGAGACACTTCGGTCCCCATACCACCAGCGCACAGGTTCAGCGGAGTGAGTGAGCCTCAACAACTCCGGCCAAGTCATATATGCTTTTTTACGCAATCCTGAGGGTAACCTTTAATCATGTACGTGCTCACATCATTCCCATTGCTACAACTACCCCGCACGTAGCACAGCATCCCTCCAGCTGTCCCGGAAATCTAAAGGCCACGCTCATACTGATCCACATTACGCATCGCAATCCGGACGGACGCGGCCTTCAAAATGTTTTACCTTCCCTCAAGAGTGCCCGCACGCATAAGTTTTAGCAAATTTCCCAACGTCTCCCTCCCTTCCTTCCACCGTTCCATCACCTCTCCATCCAACGGCTGATTGTAGACTCATCGACCATTCTAAATGTATGTATTATGCATAGAGAATAGCTGATCAATACTGGATAGGCTGCGCTTCCAGGAAGCTACTGGCGGGTTCCGCGGCCATATGCCATGCCATAGCCTCACCATGTAGCCCACCTTTTTTCCTATACCTATCCATAACAACCTGAGTGGGTGGGTGAGCTAGTAGTAGTAATAGTGCTTGTACTCGTCCAGGCTCATCTCAACCCTACCGTCCCCCTCTTGTGTAGGGATGGAAGCCAAACAAAAAGTAAGCTAGTATAACATGTACCAGCTTCCTTCAAAACCATGGAGAGTTTCCTAACCTATCCCCTCTGCATCCATACGGTGCAGGCGGACATATAAACACACACACACACACACACACCCACATACATATATATACTCATAGAAATACACACACAACCTCCAACCTCGGCTAGTTTGGACAACAACCTGCCTTCCAACTACAATCTCAGTGTGCGTAAAAAGTAATTTCTATACACTTGATTCCACTTTTCCACCACCGCCTTTCCCACTTGACAATGGTACATTCTCCCATGCATGCAAGGGTAGTCCCATCAGCGTGTCAGTTTGAAACCATCCGAACAAGTATACATAACCGCATCGACAACGAGAAGAAATATACTACTATGGCTTGTGATTCGAGATGTAGCATTGCTTCATGCTCGCTACAGCACAGCAGCAGAAGTTCCACAGTTCCGTTAAAACTCTGACATTACAGGTCTAAAATACACACAGTCTCTACATATTTAAACTGCACACATACACACATACGGTGAGAGAGCAGGTTCACTGGATGTGTCCACCGTTGTCACATCCAGCCATGTGCACTACTAGGAGAGGGCAAGTACTGTATTAGGGACGTGTACTGTACTAGTGCTATTCTCTCCTCATCAATGCGCACATGAGCCCACGCTTGATTTCACATATGCTACACGCTCCAGTTCAAGCTCAAACAATCTACGCACACACACACACACACACACACACACACACACACATACACACGCACACATCATACACACATCCCTCCCAAACTCACTATATATGTATGAATATATGAAAAGGTGAGTTCCTTCCGTGGGTAAAGACGAACGAATAAATACACACGTAGCAAATAGACGATACAAGAATCGAGCGAGTTGCGTATTCCATGGGATAATAGACGAGTCGACATGATTAACAGGGATAAAAATTTAGCCTTTCCTCCTCCCCTCAGGCTTTGCAAACAAAGGGCTGAGCACGTTGCATGGCAAGCGCGTATTTCACGCTAATAATATTTTGTTACAACACGCACCTTCGAGTCTGAAAAAAGTATGGGCACCTCCTCACCTATAATAACCCTTCATGCATAAAATACACACAAACACACACATACATACATCGACCCACAAACACACGATATATACACTAAATATGAATGGAGATAGGACGGTCGGGTGATACACGTGTACTGCCTTCCCGACCCTCCGAGACAGATTGAGCCAGATACCACCCACCTATATAATAATAATAATAGTAATAATAAAAACAATAATAATAATCATAATAATGGTAATGGTAACAACTCCATTTCCCACTTGACATTCCTCAACGGACACCACTATACACCATTATAGACCATTGCAATTAAAGTTGTACAACCAGGGAATTAAAGCGCCGCTTTCCATCCACCCGTCTCTCTAATTGGGGGAGCGGGAAATTTGAATTGGACTCCATTGCTCATTCAGCATCATACTATACCACCCTTCCCACCTCTTGGGAACACATCTCTCAAAATCATCATCAGAGTAAAACAGGAGGAGTGTGAAGAAATAAGAAATCATCAGTGAAAAGCCCTTACTATATCTTTTGAGACCATCTTCTAGGCAGAATGTAAGAGTTAGGGTGGCATCATCTTCAAAAAATTCGGTTGCAAAAGCGTCCCACCATAAATTGTCACTATCCTCCGTCCGCTGTTGTAACCGCTTATTCAGCTCATATATACGGTAGTCCGGCTGGCCGAAGTACGGTGCAGCTCGTCTAGGAATGGGCATGGGTCTGAAAAATAGAATCATACATAACATATTACATCACCAACATCACCACCGGAGCCATACGGAAACTTCCTTCGTGTCACACAGTACACCACGGTTATATAGAACAGGAGACGGGACCACATGGAGCGCAATAGGGCACAGGCAGAGCGACGCGCAAAGGTGACTGACAATGATGAGCATGCCATTATTCAATCCTCCAATTTTCACACCCATCCAACCATGTTTGCCATTTAGAGCTACTTATTTCCGGTCTCTTTCTCTCTCTCTCTCTCTCTCTCTCTCCCTCTCTCTGTGTCTGTCGTTGGCCATCATATGACTTTAGCCCGCACTCGGCAATGGAGGCACCATCGCTGCCTGGTAAGGCTCACGTGGCAAGCCACAATGCTACTTGCTCCACATTTTACTTTACCATCACACTGCAAAACTCTCTCACACGCACACGCAGCAACCGTCATGTCACGAGGAGGACAGACTTATTTTCTATTTACGGCCCAAAAACCCCACGGGGACACGTAGAGGAATTTATCATGTCAGCAATTCCATTCAAATCAATTCAATCACTACCATCATTCCATTCTCGCCGTGCCGTGTGTGACAGAGAGGGACACACAGTCGATAGTAATAATAACTACACCGCAGATCCCACAACCTCACAATCAAATGGATCAACAATGGACACTTTAAAGGAACTTTAAGCACTCGTTCATATGCACCTGTAATAAGATGCAGGTGGCCCATTGATGGGCGGGGGGCCGCAGAAGTAGGGATCCGAGTTATTTCTTGGACCGGGTGGGGGTCCTCCAGGGCCGGGTCCAGGCCCCGGAGGAAGTCGAGGTGGGGGTTCCCCCATGGATGGAGGGCCCATGATACTATGTGGTCCATTTTGCATGGGGGGCTGGGGGGGCATGGAGTTGGGTCCGGGCATCCCCGGCGGTCCACCACCGCCGCCGCCGCCGCCGCCAGGTCCGCCACCGGGTCCGGGTGGCCCTCCAGGGCCTCCTGGTCCCATTGGCCCGGGCGGGCCGCATGGTCGGCCGGGTGGGGGCGGCCATCCGCCCCACGGGTCCGAGTTCCCGCAACAGGCGGCACATGAGCACGGTGGCGGGCGAGGCTGTGGCTGGTCCACCCAGCGGTCCACCACTCCCGCCCCGCCACCGTCCACTCCTTTCTCACTTCCACCTCCCCCGAGGAATTCCGATTTGAAGTCGAAAAATTTCTTCGGCTCGGAATTTTGATTTGTCTGGTTATTCCTTTTTTTACCCGTCGTGAACACTGTTAGAAGCGATCCGGAAGAATATCAAAGCCCCAGTTCCGCTCGTCCATGTCACAACACCCATTCATGACTTCCCACGTCCCACCACCGTCGTCTCCTAACTGACCGGATGGGTACGAAATGGAGGACGAACGTAGATCATGCTCATGCCGTTGATGATGAGGATGATGATACTGATGTTGTGATGATTATCAATTCCAGATCCGATTACACTTTCTCTCTTCTCACAAACTCTGGCACATCATCAGTCTCTGTCCGAGGATAGCAGTAGTAGTACGTGTGCGGTGAGAGAACGTTGTGTTTTTATAGCTCCCTCCCTCCCGCGCGCACCTTCACCCGAGTAATCAACACATTTATATAATAATAATAGTAATAAGCTCCTCTGACTGATTTCCCAATGTTCCACATTTACAGCTCGTCCTCTCTCAGAACGTCGCAGTAGTTGTTGCAATAAGTGTACAGTGAACAAGGGCGGAAAATCCCACAGCATCCGTACCACATCAGCTGTACAACAGTGCTACCACTACCACCGCGACCGCCACCACCATCACCAAAAACGACGACGACGACGACAACGACAACAACAACAACAACAACAAAAACTTCTCATCATAAAAGTTTCACTCTTCTTCACCACACCACACACAGATCTCCTCCTGCTCCTCCTTCTCCTCGACCCCCTTTTGCTGAAGCAGACTCGACAGCGAGAAGAGACGGAACGGAACTTATGTGACCGCCGTCCTGTGGAACTCACATCTCGCGCGCAAATCAGCTGACGACGATGATCCTCTATATGCGAGTCGATCCGCACTAATCCATTACAACTGACGGAAATTTCCTTACTTTACTCATCCTCACGCCCCTCCCTCTCCTCCTTGCCCAACACAGCTGATGATGATGGCACGGATATTTCCAACAACAACAACAACAGCATGTTCCCTACATCTGTCTGGTCCATGAGCAGGTACTCATCAAATCCTTCAGAGTACTCAACTTTATACTACCTTTAACATTATTATTGTTATAATAATAATAATAATTATTATTATTATTACTATGGGTTAATACTCCACTACTTACTAATATTTTTCCTACACAAAAAGAATTCAGAGGATATACATGTATATATAATTATATACTCGTTCCTTCACACCACTTAACGATTCCCAATCACTCTCACGGGAACAACAACAACAACAACAACAAAACACTCTTTCTCAAGTATATTATGCACACGGACTGACTGAAGACAAATTTTTTAACACAGTGAATCTATTGTTGAACAACACACAAAAGTCACCAAAGGAGCAAACGAACACGGATGTGTACAACACGTCTGTCTGTCTGTCTCTATCCAGACTTTGAGTCCTAGCATGTACTTAATGGTCATTGGATTCACCAGATAATCACAATATAATCCTCACTATTCCACCCGAAAAGGATATTATTGATGACGGCTGGATTGGAGTATACTGGAGGATGAGATGGTTCAACTACAAGGGGAGCCAATACTACTGCCACCGAAGGTAAGTTTAGATGGGAACTGATCTGATGATGATGATGATGATCTTGCCAACGAAGACGATAATGATGAGACAAAGGTCAACAGCGATGGAGCTGATGATGATGATGATGATTACTACTACGGAGCGGAGCACAGAATGTTTTTTGGAAGAACAAGTTCTTGAAGAAATTGGCAAGAGAACTGCTACAAGTTGGATCATCTATCCATACAGTCATTTGTACTACTCCATTCGTAGCTCAGCATAATTCCGTTCCTATCAGGAGCAGGAGCAGCAGCAACAACAAAAACAACGACATTCACAATCCACACACCTCCGGCATGTAATCATTCCCCCCCACTTCACAACACACAGCTTTGCCCCTCCCCCCAGCCCTTCTTTACAGCTCCGTCCACCACGTGGGCTTCCGTAAAACTTTCCCACAAAAATCTACGACGCACATGATCGTCATCATCATCATCATCACCACTACACCACCACCACTTCTACAACTATCACACTACCTCCAAGACGATCCCACAACTGAGCAACTATGCCGCCTAATTCCGAACTCGTCCCCACATCACGAAGATAGGCAACACACATAGACACAGAATAATGCAAAGTATAGGTATATGTGTGTGTTTGTGTTCAACTTGTCCACGCAACCTATGTCCACGGACGTATTATGTGAAAATCCAAGTAGTTATACACGTTATACTTCCTCCACAGCACAACATACACTGCCCCTCACTCTCACAGAGTTGGTCAGACTCGACCCAAGTATATACTGCGAACGCACACCTCCGTCACGAGTTGTATATTTAGCAGCAGCAGGAGCACCTTCAACCAGCTCCGCACATCACAACAATAAAATATGGGAAAAGTGTCCATGTACATCGCACACCGTATACAACTCACATCCCAAACTTCCTCAACAGCACGAGACGGGGGAAGGCGGCCGGCTCGCAAACACTTCTTTGCACCCAGAATTGATCCGTTCGATCTAGAAAATATAGCCGCCCAGCTCGTCACCAAAACACCCAAGATAAAAATCAACACTGGACAAACAGACTCTGCTGACGATCACCGCAGGGGACTACGGCCGTAAAAGCAAGCAAGGAATTTCTCAGCAACAATTTCCCTCTCATGACCCAAGGATTGACTTTTTAATATTTAGCCAAGGCGGACGCACTGGATGGGATCCCTCCTGAATGGAAACGGCCACGCACTTTCATCCTCTTTCAACTTTTTCGCATCCCAAATAATCTCCCTCCATGACGGGAGGAGTTGTTACTCTAATTTTCCCCCTTTAACACTCCCTCAAAAACAATATTTGCCGTTGTGATGGTGGGGAGGAGCGGAGAGAGCGGGGGTTGGGGGTGGGGTGCACTCCACCTTTCACGACGGAGGAAATCTCAAAGCCCTATAAGTCGTCGTCCCACACCAAGGAGTTGGAAAACATCGAGTCCCTCGCGTACACCATTAATGTGTCAAAACGACGGCCGCTTCATTCCACAAACAGAGACACACACACACACACTTACACTACACACACTACACACCCGCAACACGGCCCATAGGAGGCGGCATTAATATCCAAATGGGTGTCCACATCAGTTACTTGTGTAAGAGCACCTCGGCACACAACTCAATAGTGGATCGATGGACAAAAGCAATAATTTTAATAATTCGTATTGATTCCTGTCCCAAGAACCGGAGCGGAACTCTCTCCCGGCCGCATGTATATAGATATACACGCACACACTGCCAGCTAACTCACACTTTGTACACACAGCACTCACGCACAACCGCCACCGACCGACCGACCGACCGACCCGCACGGCACACCACCGTCTCTACCGCGTGTGCACGAGCAAATGATCGAGGACGACTGAGCACTGGGGAAGAAAAGCACAGGTTCCCAGCCAGTCCTCCTTTTATACCTTCCACAGCAGCAACACCAACAACAACAGCAGCAGCACGAACGAACGAACGAACGAACGAGTCACAAAACTCTCTCCAACACACACACACACATACACACAGCACGCTCACAGAAACACGTCGTCGTCGTCGTCGTCAACAGAGTTGAGCCCTACAATGGTACACCATCACCACCACCGTCCTTCCAACAACCCGATTTTCATGCAGAAGAGACCCACGCAGGGCAAACGGTAACGGCGACCCACTCCTTCCTCATGCCTGCCCGCGGGATGACCGGCGAAAGAGCCACACAGTGTGGAACTCCACCAGTAGTGGACAAAAAACCAGGGGAAAGAATACCCCCGTCCCCTCACAGCAGCCTGCCACTCTCCCTCATACAATGAGCCAGCAGACAATGCGGAGAGGGCTCCTCTCTGTACTCCACTTTATAGTACAGCACGAGGGAAGGGAGACGTCGACGGCGGAGGAACGTCACTGGTTATTTCTGCCCCACCGGATTACCGCCAAAAACTTTATCATGGGAGGAGCAGTAGTAGTGGTCGTCGTCGTCGTCGTAGTAGTAGTAGTAGTAGTAGTAGTAGTAGTGGTGGTGGTAGTGGAAGTTTGGGAGAATTATATGCTCCACACTACTCTCTCACTCCGTATATAACCCACTGTAGTATGTACGGGACGGTGAAGAAACCCCCAACCGTCCCTCTCACTCACCACTCGCTTGCTTGTCCGCTCACACTTTTTCCGCCCCACTAATCTTTCAGATTTTTCAAATGTTAATCATCATAATGGTGGGAGTAGTAACTCTGGTGATGACAGGGGTACAACCTGTAGGATTTTACGCTCCTTGGAATCACAATAATGGTCACAGCACGTGGCCACTACAAATTCTCAAAACTTCACATATCCTCCCCGTCAGCCAGTCTCCTCCTCCGCCTCCTCCTAACGTGCATCTACTCCTCACTCCCAAAACATTCAGCATGTCAACAACAACAACAGCAACAACAACGACAACAACAACAACATCAACAATTGGAAAGGGAATGAAAGAGAGGGGAAAAGGCTTTTAAATGTGTCCGAACGTCCTGCCTCTGCCTCTCTACATCTCAAACCGCACTGTCTCTTCCGTTGTTTTCCGCCGCCGCTCCGCCGACAATAACAACAGCGGTAGCAGCAACAACAACAGCAACAGTAACAACAACAACAACAACAACAACAGCAACAACAACTTGAGCACCAAGTTGATGACAAGAGTTGTACAACAACGTTTACATTTCTTTATCTCAATTTATCCCCTTTTCTTGAGAGCGAGCAGGAGTCCATGACGGTGGGGGGATTTAATGCAAGCAATAATGAGAACTTGACAGGGATGTTTACACAACTTTTCAGTCTCACTTGTCCGCCCGGGATGATGATTACTACCATGCAAGTAATATAACCGTGTCGTATTATCCATGTACAGATTCAGTCAAACACGCACACCAGGGGAACCCCATGCAAAACATGTGTGTGAGTATATATATGTGTGTGTGTGTGTGTGTGTGTGTGTATTATGCCCTATTGACAGTGGTGAGGTACAGTTTTCACACGCAAATACACACATACACACACACACGCACACACACACACACACACACACACACTCTGAATATGTGCGCGTGTGAGTCCGTGTGTGCCTGGTGTATGTACGCCTACTCAGCCCTTCGCCGTGTGTACAAACGTGTGCGGACGGGAGAGAAAGACGAGACGAAAACTCATGGAAAAACCGCCAATAGCGGAACCGTCCGAACAACCTTGCTCTCTGCACGCCGTACTACTACCTTCTCCGCTTGAGTTACATTGCCAAATGATAATATTAGAGAAATTTCATGTAGGGGTTGTTCATTACTTCCAAAGACCGACCAGAACTTCTCTCGTCTCTCTCTCTCTCTCTCTCTTGCACTTCTCTCTCTCTCTCTCTCTCGTCCCTGTCTCCCATCCACACCCACGTCCCTCTGAAAAAGCAAACTCCTTTTGCTCATTTTCTACTAGGGGTACACCCAGTGCTGCACGACGGACCGACGAGAGAGTGAGAGAGAGAGAGAGAGAGAGCGAACGAGTGAGCGAGCGAGCGAGGGACTGAGAGCGAGCCAACCAAGCCAGCACCAGCACCAGCACCAGCAAAGGAACCAAGCAAAGCGAGTAAGCAAGCAGAAGCTAGGCTCTCTCTCTCTCTCTCTCTCTCCCTTGCTCGCTCTCTAACTATAGGGAGAGCGAGCGAGCGGCCAAAGAGCCGAAATCCGGGAAAGATGAGATGAGATGCAAGAAGATGATGAAAAAACCCGCACTAGCTTTCCCAGCTCCTTCCAACATGCATCCCTAACTTTTTTTTCTCTCTCTCTCTTCCTCTTCCTCTCTCTCTCTTTCTCAGTACTATACTCATCTCCCTACTATTACTACTCCTACGACGAAGACTACTAGTACTGCTTCTACTCCTCCTGCTATCACTACTACAACAACTACTACTACTACTACTACTACTACTGCTAATATTACTACTATTTCTACCACTGCTACTACCTCTAATACATCTACTACTGCTACTACTGCTACCATTGGTACTTCTACTACTATCACCACTACTACTGCTACTACTACTACTACTTCTCCCAATGCTACTATTACTACTATTTCTACAATTGCTACCACCACCACCAGCACCACTACTACTACTACTACTACAACACATTTTACATTTCCTCAACTCCTTTGTCTCTCTCTATCTATTTTCTAGAAACGTATTCCCCTTCCTCATCTTTCCCCCCCCCTCATTCTCGACCTCACCCTCCCCTTTTTTTAGTCTTGTTTGGAGTCCCTTTTCTTTTCCATCCCTTTGAGTGTCATGGTACATACTGGTCCTGGTAGTACAGGCATTGTTTGCATTAACTTTCGTGTGGGCGGGGAGGGGGGGGTGTGTGGAAATTTGCATTACCCAATTACAGCAGGATAGATATATCGTCCCCGTACCTCTCACCATTGTAAAGTTGTATGCTGGGAGGAGATGAAACAGATATTAGTAGAAACAGATGTACAAAGAATAGTAGCAGTAATAATAATAGGAAGGATTATCCATATGGAAAAATACCAGGACAATCCGGAAGCATTACATGTCCGCACATGCCGGCTACCACCATCACCACCACCATCACCACCACCACATGGTAAAATATCCATAGCCGAAGGCAGCAGGGTCAGCAGCAGTGGTGGAAGATGACCTGTCTTTGGAATCACCTGACCTGATGGACCACCTCTACCTAAAGTATCAGTTGATAGAGCTGTATAGTGTACATACCCTCTGGCTGATTAGGATAGGAAATGGAAAGGGTACCAGTCACATGCATACGAACAGGAATCCGACCCTGTTGGTCATCACATGACTCCGCACGCAGGATCCGCAGGTCAAGTTCACATCTACTCTGCTATTATCCTCTTTCCCATCACCACAGAGGATGAGAGGGCTCAACAGGATGGCTTGAGCCACCGTACCAGTTCCATCTTCGTCATAGAAGAAGAAATGAAAGACTTTTATCATTCCAACAACGTCACTGGACCCGAATCTGGAGTAGACCAGCTCCAAGACACAATAATAATACTTTTTCACTCCCAGTGTGCCGCACTACTTAAAAACCTCTCTCCATATTTTCCGCTCCTGCTCCCTCACACTGCGGATGATGACGATGACGCTCCCATATCCGAAACGGGTTTTCTTTGGGAACGGAACTGACGTGTGATGTTGATGATGATGATGATGATGATGACGATGATGATGATGATGGGAGCCATAAGTTACTATTGCCGGCGGTAGCACATCCACCACCAACCGTCAAATTTCCATACTTTTTCCAAACGACTACAATAAAGTATGCTCTTTCAACACATTGTCACCCCCACCCGTTCTTCTCTGGCCCCGTGCGGTGGGAAAAATGGGAGGGGGCGCCTGGTAACAAGCCGTGCTACTATTACTGTTAATTTCTCTGGCAGTACGTCAGGGAGATGTCTGAGGACAAGACGGCGTCCTCAGCACACAATAACCGTCGTCACGAGAATCACTTATAGCTAGCTCTCCCACACTTGTCAACATATTAAACTCCGACCATAACCCCACGGCTTCATCAAAAAGGATCATTAGGCGACGCCTTAATAACTACACAACACGAAATATGACGACCACAACAACAACAACAACAACAGCAACAACAACAACAGCATCCACATCTTTCCCCCGCCGTACCAATGAAATGCTACGATATATTCATAATAATCATAATCATCAACATCATCACGAACCATCGTCCATCTGTGACCGCGAGATACTTGAGTAATTCCTCGTTTGTATTCATCTCCCACACACACACACACATACACACACACACACACACGCACACATACATTATCACAAACACACACACCCCAACAATTTTCCGGTTAGACTTTTATAATATCTTTTTGCTCACAGGAGTTCTACTGCTACTGCTGTACTATCCGCAATATGGAGAATATCTCACTACGATTCAACAGGAGAAATGGGCGGAAAAACTGGGAAGAGATATGGGTACAAGGACCCTACCAACACCAACCCCCCCCCCCGATCACCGATCCCACCGCTAATTCGTAATGCTCACAATAACCGGCCTCAAAAGCCATCCATGATGAGGAACCTCTTTATTACATGCCAGTCAACTCAACCCGCAGCCTGCTTCCCCAGCACCATTTAATAACTCATAAAAGTATCCAAGTTCAATTTACACCTACAACACTCCCGCACTCTTACACTACGCGAACATGCATATGCACGCCCGGACGCACCTATCCAAAGGTCTGACCATGACCCTCTTTCCCAAAACGGCATCATCCACACAAAGCAGCCAGCATGTACAGCTGTATGCATATATTTCCAACAAGCGTGCCGTGACCCCTGCCGTGGCGGTTACAACACACGAACGTATCCAATACGTAACGAGGTTATCGGTAGCTAATAATCAGCGTCATTCACAGCCGACCTTGCATTCTTCCACGTACTCTAAGCTCCACACACACACACACACACACACACACAAACACACGGACGCACACAGTTTCCTTATGCACTCCACACATACACACACACACACACACACTCATCAACACGGCATCATCCTGCCCAACCCCGCTCATACTACTACCACTCTGCTCCAGGCTTTTCGGCTTGCGTGGTAACCTTGACAGCCATTGTGTCTTAGAGTATCTCTTCAGGTTCCCACGCGGCTCTCCACCGACACACTATCGTCATCACCACCTCTATTAATTCCCACCCAAACTCTTTCCAATCAATACCCATCCGCTCGGATACTCCGACGGGATCCGCATCCTCACAGTCAGTGATCAGTGACCATCATGTCATCATCATCATCATCATTATCATCATCGCATCCTTCCAACATTCCATACACTTTCACTACAGTCCTAATTCCTCAGTAGGGTTGCAAATATGTACCAGCCAATTTGATAGCTCACCTGCCCATATGATGATGACCTTCTTCTGCTAATGCTTGGCAAAACAAGAGAAATGTAGCGAGTACTTTCCACTCATCCTCTCTGCATCCTTTCTGCATATATAGGAAATAGGAGCGGATGTGAGTGTCACATGAACCTCGAGCCTCGTCAAGGCTCCCATTCCCAGAACTCACTCCTCAGCATAAGATCAACGTGGCGGGGTTCAAGCGGGAAATTTCGGGATGGTCCACTTACACACACACACACACACACACACACACACACACACACCCACACACACACGCATACACACTCACACAAACACACATACTCAACTGGATTAATCTCTCCCTCCGCCGCACCCTTAACGACCATGTAAGTCTCACGACGTTCTCAAACTTGTGTCCCTCAGGTCCGCCCGCTCCTCCTTAATTTTCTGACCATGCTCATCATCATGTAATCCCTGTGAACGGCACTGTCATGGTCAATATGTACTTTAGTGCTACCAGCCACCGAGTCACACACACCCCCCCCTTTCCGCCCCCCTCACCATACCCCACACTTTACTCTATCTCTGTCTCTCACTCTCTTCAGTCTCCAGCCCTTGTGCACACAAGGGCCCGAGTTTGCACGGCTGAGGACCATATGACCACATGCATGCATATTTAGTCCTCCTCTCGTTCCCCTCCCAGCCTCACCGAGGTGGAATCATCATCATCCTTATGAGAGGCATAGCATAAGGAGGAGGCTTTTCCATGGAACAGAAGTGAGCCTGGGTTCGAAGAGAAGAGGAAGAAGGAGATGAAGAGGAGTGAATGAGGACGGGGTGCGGAGTACAACTTACGGCTAGCACTACTGCTACAACTGCTACTACTGCTACTACTACTACCACTACTACTAGATATTCAAAACTTCTTCCAGCAAATATGAAATCAAGTCCTTCTATTTCACTGCATACATTAAATCTCATCACTTCACTCACTCTCTGAGGAATATCCTTC
>WJFA01003020.1:0-14036 GCA_009870155.1 Pseudobourletiella spinata | reverse complement strand
GGGTTGGGTTTAGTAATTTTGCTTGGATCCGCCGCACGCGGTTTTCTCAACTCCAACCACACCACTTACAGCATGCAGGGAATCCAAGTTGCGGCTAGTTGGGCCTAATCAGAGTTTCACGCGGAGAAGTCTTATGGCATTTGACCTTATCCCAGTTGGAATTGTAGTTTGTGAAGATGAGGCAAAAATGAAAAGTGTGGCAAATATTCACCAATCTCTCTCTCTCTCTCATTCCAGAATTGCAAGGATGACGGGAGTCATTTGTGGAGACTTAAAAATTTCAACAAGCCGACCTACTGCAATCTCTGCACCCAAATGCTCACTGGTTTGGGGAAGAAAGGCCTCTGCTGCGTGGGTGAGTTCCCTTCCGTTGCGTCATCTGTGAGGGGGCGGGGGTAGTCAACTCATACATTTGCCTCTTCCTCCGCTCGCTCTTCCTCCCACAGAGTTCCACACGTGCTCCTCAGAATATTTTCTCTTGTAATTATCAACTCCGAATCAAATTTCCATTTCCAGCCAGACCCCTCCGTACTCCATAGTTGTCAACATGGAGTTTGTGAGCGGTGCTCTGAAGAACAAGCTCACTACACAATAACCTGTTTTCCCTCATTTGTGCGAAGTCTAGTGGAGAAGCAGCGCCTTGAGGCTGAAATTCAGAGCCAAATTGAACAACCTCCTCCACACGACAGGGTTTTCCCACTTTCCTCACTCCGGGCTATTTGGTGAAGAAAGAGGGGGAGAGAGAGAGAGAGAAGTGCCAAATTGAACAACCTCCTCCACACGACAGGGTTTTCCCACTTTCCTCACTCCGGGCTATTTGGTGAAGAAAGAGGGGGGGAGAGAGAGAGAGAGAGGAAGTGTGATGTTGGGATTGGGAAGGCTGAGAAAATACTGCACCGAAGCTGGGAAAGACTTGCTGTCACCTAGTCGGTGATGGATTGTTCTTTAAAACAATTATCTATGAGCCGTGGGGGAACGAGTTTTTGGATGCAGACAGTGCGGAGCCGCAAACGGCATAAAATCTTGGGGCGAGGAGCGGAGGAAGGAAGGAGTGGGGCTAGTGGGAAACGTCTGAGAGTGTGAGGAGGGGCTATGGTTCAAGGGAGATGTGTGCTTATGCGGAGGTTTGTGTAATAATATGTGGATTCATCAAATCTTCCATGTGGTTCTTACTTCCAGTTTGCCACTACACGGTTCACGAAAGATGTGTTCAGAAAGCTCCGCTAAATTGCATCTCCACCTACTGCAAGTCCAAGAAGTCGTCAATGGTGAGACAATTGTTTCCAAGGGGATGCTGAAGCATATTGCAGTAGTAGCTATGCTGTACAGTTTGTAGACAGACCTATGAATTGCGGATTCACTCGGGGATTTGTATTCATGGACATTGACTTCGGAAATGTTTGATTGGTTCAGGAGATGACGCATCACTGGGTGGAGGGAAACTGTCATGGAATCTGCTCAAAATGTAAGAAAGCCATAAAGAGTTACAACGGGATCACGGGATTGCACTGTCGCTGGTGCAAGATGATGGTGAGTGACTGCAGTTTCAACTTTACATCACCAGGCGAGCTCTGGTGTAGTACTATTGTGAATCGAGGGCGAGTGTTGCATGAGGCAACTCTTATTAGCAGTGCTCGTTTGAGAACTGTTATTGGACGTGGGGTAAAGGAGATTTATGAGTCACTTCCGTCGGATAGTCGGATGGCGTCAACAAAAATGAGGGTGTATTATTCGGATATTATAGGTATAATATGTATTCTTATGCTTATACATGGCTCCGCTATGAGGAGACCATTCTGCGTGCATTAATGAGGCTTAATGACAGTAGCTGTAGATTTATATATCCCCATGAAATTTGATCTGTGTGAGTTTGAGTCTTTGTGTTTTGTAATCCCAACCCTGTATGATTTTCAGCTTCATGATGAGTGCCAAGAGAGCGTGAGTGCCGAGTGCAACCTTGGAGAATTGAGGAACAGTATTCTGCCCCCGGTCTCAATATGTCCGATCGTGCTGGACAGACAGCGGTCCTTCTCGAGGGACCGACGTTCAAATTCAGGTCTTCCCCGGTCGAACACAGAGGATGCTCTGCCTCCACTCCCGGTAAGTCAGCCTTTGTCCTCTCCCGCTGTGACCGTACACCTCACTTTCACGTTAAAATCAGTTCCCCAATCCATCCATATGCAGCAAAGTAGTTGCTTTTCTTTTTTCTCTTGTCCCCTCTGTTACCATGAAAAAGGGAGAAACGAGCAATACGGCTGTGACTCAGGCACCCGGGTCTGAACCCACGTCCTTCCAAATTACGCCATTAGAGAATACACGTCCACTCATTGTCTTCATCAATCCGAAAAGCGGTGGCTGTCAGGGACCCAAGTTGTACCGGAGACTACAGTACCTTCTGAACCCACGGCAGGTGAGTGATTTGGAATACTGTTGTACACGTCTGCATGGAGAATATTATTCTCTTTCAGTAGGAGTAGGTGATGGTGACCTCAATTGGCCCTTCTCATACTCAAAAGGAAAAAAAAAGAAAGGGAGATTTCCATTTGATCTTGCGAACCCGATTTTGCAGAGCCAAGAAATATCCTTGACCACTTTTCTATAGGTGTACAATTTAGCTGCCGGAGGACCCATGAAAGCCTTGCAGATGTTCAAAGATGTTCCAGACATTCGGATTATTTGCTGCGGCGGTGATGGTACAGTAGGGTGGATCCTCGATACCATGGGTATGTAAACCATCACGTTCTCCTTACGGCTCCGCACCCTATGTTAATTGTGTGTGAGGTTTTTTTTGTATATGTGTGTGTGAGCGTGTATGTGCACGTATTTTTGTGCGTCTGCGAGTATGAGTGAAGGTGTGTGTATGTGGATTTCTGATTCTAGTGTGATACTCTCCCCTCTATCTTGCCTATGATGAGGGATTCTGTGGAAATGGTACCATCAAGGAGAGATAGAGAGTAGTGAAACGGGCCCTTATATGGAATTCCTGAATACTTTTTTCATTACGCAGACAAGGTGCAATTTGCGTGCCAACCTGCCGTTGGAGTGATTCCCCTAGGAACCGGGAATGACTTGGCAAGATGTTTGCGATGGGGAGGGGGCTACGAGGGAGAGCCCGTGGAAAAGATATTAAAAGTAAGGTTGATGAGTCCATTTCTTTCCTACTCATATTTCAGAGAGGTGAGCGTGGAGTAGGGCTGTTGGGCCTGCATTATATTATTCATTTGTGTCAACGACGACACCGGGTTTCCAGGCGAGCCTCGCGACTACCCGGAGTACGGAGTCGTCCGAGCCTGTCGTTGGGACTCGTTATAAGCCCGTTTGAGAGCTTAATCACGTCATTGTTGTTGCGTATGAGAGACGTAAAAATCGCCTCCTTTGCAAATCTCTCTTTTTCTCCTCCGCAGCAAATAGATCGGGCTGCGCCTGTGATGATGGACCGATGGCAAATAGAGGTGTCTGATATCAGCGAAGATTGTCCAGGAGACCCGATGCCTTACAACATCGTTAATAATTACTTCTCTGTCGGCGTGGTAAGTTTCTCATGTGTTTCACACACTACGGGAGTTATTTGAACGTAAGGCTTAACTCTCATCCTGTCGTTTCCTCGTCCTTCTCATTGTCATCCTCCTCCTCCTCATTTTCCTCTTCCACCTCCCGCTCCTGACCTCATCATCATCCGCACCATCGTTATCATAACACCCGTACCATTATCACAAAAAATTGTCATGTACAGTGCTCATTACCTGAGACGAAGAGTGGGCTAAAAAGAGGCGAATGTTCCATGATTCCCCACAGGACGCCGCAATTTGTGTTAAGTTCCATTTGGAGAGAGAAAAGAATCCTCACAAGTTCAATTCTCGGATGCGGAACAAAATGTGGTACTTTGAATTCGGCATGACCGAGCAGTTTGCCTCATCCTGTAAAAATCTTCATCAACAGATTGAGATTGAAGTGAGATTCATGACTTGAATTCATTCACCTCACCCCAATTTCCTAAAGGCCTTGCCCCCTATTAACACATATCTACTGCCACGAGCTCACGGGGACTCTTTCCTCCGTACAGTGTGATGGAGTTGCACTGGAACTCGCTCAAGGGCCTTCTCTTCAGGGTCTGGCTCTACTAAACATTCCTTACACCCACGGCGGAACGAATATGTGGGGTGATCACTTATCCCGGAGACGAGCCAAGCGGCAGCCGAAGAGGAAGCGGAAGGAGCGGGACAAAGAAGGGTCCACATCATCAGCTGATCTCCATACTGCCGTCCAAGGTGAGAGTCTAATGATAATAATCATAATAATTGCTTCACAGAAGAAGCATTAGCGGTGGTAGGGTTGGGGCGGGGAAAGTGAAGGAGTATCATCAATCATCTTCCTCTTTAACGGTCATACCCACCATCTGAACTCTTGTCCCAATCCTTGTTCCGACGCTATTGCACACAGTATTTAGTATAGTGTAGAGTGAGCTTCTTGCAAGATGTGAGGAGTCAGGTTAGAATTTTTTCCCCACACTTTTTTTTCCAGATGTTGGCGACTGCCTCATAGAAGTTGTAGGTCTGGAAGACAGTCTCCACATGGGTCAAGTGCGTACGGGTCTCCGCGCCTCCGGCCGTCGCCTCGCCCAGTGTTCCACAATCGTTATCAAGACAAAAAAGCGCTTTCCCATGCAGATAGACGGGGAGCCATGGATGCAGCCACCGTCTACGGTACCCACTCCACTTTATTTATTTCTTCAAGTCCAAGTTCTCTCAAAGTTCCCTCCAACTTTTTTCTCCATCTACATGGTATATGCAGTGTGTTTCTATAATTTATAAACAAATTTAGATCTCAATAACTCCAGTTTTCATTACGGTCAACGGTAACGGAGTAATTTGGATTGAGCCGCTCTTACAGTCTAATACCATTTGACAGCTATCCTTTTGCGAATGACATACTGTGAAAATTGACTTGAGCTGGAATGACTGTTTCCAATTTTAATATTCCCACACACGTGCCCACCATTATGTTTGCCTCCGATTTGGCATATTGGTGGAGAGGAAGAATCGAATTTCAAACTTCTACGTTGATTGTACTTTTAAAATTTCACGGCTGGCGGACGTAGCGTCTGTATTAGAAGGATGGTAGCCCGGACGTCAAAACCAAACAATTTTTCTTTCTCAAATACATTGATGCGGAGGTACTTAGTTCATGATGGGGGTCTAAATTTGTGTATATTTGATGTTGAAACACGCATGTAAATGTATCTAAAGCATGTGGTATAAAATTTGAGAAAACCCCGCAAATTGAGGGACTGACTAAGCGGAAATAAGGTTCTATTTCACAGAGGAGATGAAGCGGTAACTGTTTTTTTTCTTTTTCCCACTTAATCTTTGTAGATTCGTGTGTCACACAAGAACCAAGTTCCAATGCTAATGGCCCCTTCACCCGAACGACGAGGCATCCTAGGGCTCTTCAAAAGCAAGTGATACTCAACTGTTACATACCGTCTTGGTGGGGGGCTCATGTGTATGTTATGCGAAAACCACGTGGAAGGGCGAGTGTCCCCCCATTGTTATATAAGATTATATATAGGCTAGTTGCTCCTCCGTACTTGGTAGTAGGCTGTTACTTATTCTGTATGCATTATTACTGTAGTTATAGGGTATGTATACATATACATATACGTATGAACTGAACGAGTGAATATTATGAACGGAAATATACATATTTAGTTTTGTCACTAGACACATGCATAATGCACTAAATACCCTCATCAGTCCTTTCCAAGGTGACCACAAAGAGAGAGATTTTGTCAGCCTCGAAGCTTCATTTTCCCAAGGGACCAAATGGTTTACCTCATGTCCAAAAAGATCTCCATGATATGTCACTAGTTTTCCTCCTAGTCATTGTTGGGATAGGGTTATAACTTTTGCCGAGTAACATATGTAACTACATGATCATATTACGCATTCGTTCAAAAGAAATGTATCATCATTATCACACACTGTATGAACGTCCTTATGTACAAGAGCACTATCAGTATGAGATATTAACAGATCCAGGTAGAAACCTGTAGTCGGATAACAATTACTATAATAGTTTCCCCCGTGTGATCTATTGAGAACACAATTACTAGTTTAATCTCCATTATTATCCGCATTATTATTTGATACCATCAAAAATCTGTAATTGTAAATGGAAATAACCGGTGCTTTTACTCGTGGAGCAGAGGAGATTCCCGCGCTTATGTCCTAAGTGGTAGTTTACTCTAGAGCTCTGGGAGGAAGCAAGACTATTTGTTTCCTCAATTTAATTTCCATAATCTGCATTTTTCATTCTGGAATGGGCTGCGGCCCACCCGTGGCCGGTGGCCAATTTATTGTATTTTATTTCCCGACATTTTTTTCTTCCCATGTTTATGCATGCACTTCTCCAAATTGGAGGGAGCACCGCAGAATGTCCAAGTAGCATTGGCAGGGTGGAAATATAATGAAAGCAATTTTTTTGCCCTGCCCTCCTGTGATTCCATTGTCAAGCCTTGGAGCTGCTGTGATTGATGTAATGGTAACTGGGTGCTACACCTCTACAAACAATTACCATTTGTCCGGCGGGCGAATATCTGTGCCTGCAAATGCATGAGGCGGAGGAGGGCCTTATTCTTCCATTTGCAAGTTGAAGTGAGCCGTCGTAGGACAAGTTGTATATATATGTGTTGCTCGTGTTGTGCCATATATAGGGAGGGAGAGCGCAGCAAGGAAAACTTGCCATCATTGCGTTGCTATTTACTACGGAGAGCACGGAGACGCTAATGTAAATCCGTACAGGATCATATGAGGTCAACAGATACAAATACATACATTACATATCTCATAAAATAATACCTCACTCAAAGTGATTTGCACTTTGAGGGTTTCTGCAGTATACTGATGATGGTGATTATTATCATTACAAGTGGGAATTTACCATGAATCCAGAAAGGTTAGATGAGACAACTGCTCGCCTCAGGCTGGGCGACTGCTTCGTATAAAGAAACACGCCGTTTATTTTACGCTTTGGAGAGGCCAGCGGCATCCTCGGTAAACAAGAATCAAAGCATTAAGTTACTTACCTCACGCCAACAACGACAGACAACCGTTCAGTTACTAATTTCGAATTAAATGGTCAGATGATTCAGTAGGGAACAGGCAGCATTTTCCTTCATCAGCCACATCATTCAAGTGTTAAGAGGTAGACTATTTAATTGAAATAAAAAATAATTAACCCCGCGGGAGGTCTGAGAGCTGAACATGTAAGTTCTCCCACTAGCTGGAATGTTTTTCCAAAAATCCGTGAAAGCCGAACGGAACTCAGTGATGGACTAAGTGGAAGCAGACAGCACAGTATGGGGTGCTCCAAGTTATTGCCGCAGCTATACCCTAGCTAAGATGAAATTTAGAGTTTTTCTTAAGTATAACTAATTTTCAAGTACATTCAAGGCCAATCGAAAGGCATTTTGCCACTAGCTTGAAGCTCCTTCCTTAGTATCCTCAATCTTGAAGGATGAAAATGTGGTGGGACTCAATAGTCGTCTTGACTGTTGTCATTATGGGGGATGAGGCGCCGCCAATGGCTTTGGTCTCATGCGGTGCTGCATGCAGGGTATAATGTAACGACCATGAGGAGGAATGGGTGAAAAATTCACATGCCCAAAGTTAAGTTCAACCCTGAAATGTGGTCAACCTTGATGCTGTGAGCATTACCGCTTTCCTTTACCCACCACGGACTTCACTAATAGTTTTTGCAGTTGTCACCGCAATGTGGATGTCGGGATTCAATGAATTCGAGCCGGGTATTTGTATGCTTACCGGAAGCCACGGTGCGTCCATAAACCAGAGAGGATACGGAATTTACTGTTATAACGGCGTAAAACTAATGTTGAACGAGGTCCAGCATTCATATAAATGCTACCAGAGATATGCTGAGGGAAAATCCCACTAAATGAAATTAGCACATTTGGGTCAGTCATTGGAGGAACGGTTTCATGGATTTGCGCGCCAGTATTTAGCCCCTGATGATAAGACACTGGGTGAGAGAATGAGCGGGATAAATGGTAAACGCATTATTTAAAATGGCTCATCAACGGATTTCATCATGTGTTGTAACCTGTCCCAGGGGCCTTCATGGATGTGCCAAGACCATTGGATTGGCCCTGGAGCGCTGAAACATTTGATTTGGAACTTTAGCTGGTCCAGGGATGACCTTATTTGGAGAAGTGGAGTCGGTTTCCAGTACCGCAGTTAAACATTGGTGAACAGAGGACCAAATTCGGGCCAACATAGTGCAATGGTAACGATGCGGCACTGCCCAGTTAATCTTAATGATACTGCTCCCGCCCAGTTTCCCCACACATCCACATTGAGTGTACCTTACACATCCAGCACATATAAGCCCTTCATGAGGGGGTCATGGCCGTAACTCATGCCACTTTTAAAGGAACCACCACTGTACTGTTATAGGGATACATTAGCTTTTACGATTTCAATAATTCCTCCGTATCTTCCGACGGCGGGGATCGGGTATAGTGGCGAGAATAACGTAATCTCATCATATTTTTATATTGTGTGAACCATGGGAGCCGCTAGCGCGCGCGGAATCGCCTTGACTTCTTGAAATTGATTCTCTGTATCAATTTTAAAAATAGGTTGTTACTTCACCCTGAGGGAGCCGAAACGGTTACGGCACGATATGTGTATGTGTATATTTAATATGTATTCCCACAAATCTCATAGTGAGCTCTGGTATGTGCGTTGAATGTATATACACGCACACACAAAGAAGTCTTACTTCCTTGTAGTACGCGCTCACTCACCGCCAGCTCCGATTTCTGATTTCCTTACAGCTATGATTGTTATCTATATGGTGACTCTCACAACTACAACTCCTAAATGGACGAGGTTGATTGAGGATGACTGAACGTCTCTCACTCCTCAATTAATTAGGTAATGGTTTCGTAAAGGGTGCAGTAGCATATATCCCACACTCTCGTACACACGTCCATGCTTCCAGGAATGAGCCTTTTACTTCCACGGTCCATCACTTGACACGGAGTAGAGAAGGAGCGCCTGATGGGGGCTTGTTTGGACAAAAAAGAAAGGAGCTGATTCATTTGGCCTGGATGGACAGAGTCGCCTTCATGGAAAAAGAGCATGTTTGATTCATTGCAAGAGGGGAAAAGTATATAGTGTTTTAATAAATTGTTTCTGAGCTCATATATCTTATTCAAAATGATCTCTTTGCTTCCCACACATACACATATACAGATACTCATACACCTTTATGTATACAAACATCCTCTCCTCATCTGGCTGGAGGTAAAATAGAAAGGGAGAGAGAGAGAGACATAGAAATAGAAGGAGTTGGGATTTTCGAAGGGAAAAATTCTCTTCCTTTTCTCCTTCCGCCTGGCAACTTCTATAAACGACTTAACGCCTGCTAACAGTCTTTATTACCTTCTCCGTCGAGATATAAAACAAGCTTGTTTTCATTCCGTGGCTTCTGGCTGCACATCACATGGCGGTTGCCTATTCCCTTGTATGCATTGAATTTCTGATGATCCTTTATCTCCCGTGGTCCGTATAGTTGTAGTAGCACTACCTCGATCGCAGTAATATGGCTTCGAGCTCCATTTGGTCTCTTAGGAGGCGGGGCGGCGGCTCAATGTTCACCCTCCGCAACGTTTACTCTCTCTCTCTCCCTCCCTCTCCACGTATACATTCTAAAAATAATACAACTTCCCTCTCACTCTCCATCATCTGTGCTGTTTCCTTAAGGTCAAGCAATTTGGTCACTGTTCTACAAGCTCATCTATCATACATTCCCGCATGTGAACTGCGTCAGCAAAGTGAATGAAGGCTACACTACAGACGGTTGCCGTAATATTTCAGTTTTGACAATGGTTCACCCTCAAATTTTTCGTATCACTCCATCTATGGTTCCTTCATCGGGGTATCTCGGAACAATCTCTATACTTGGTAGGTAAGCTTGTGGAAGAATTATTATTATTATGACTTTGTACCGCCGTTGGGAGGTGTAGAGGAACTTGACAAACTTGGAAAAATAAGTATGCCTAATCCAGATTTTATGAGGAGTTAGAATGATGACACGATAAGTTTTTCCACGCACGCCATGGCTTCTTTCACTTTAATTGGGGCATGTGTGTTCGAGATGGACGAGGAATTATTATTAGGTCTTCGCTTGGTCATAAGTGCGAGCCTACGTTGATGAAGTGCCTAAAATCTGTAGGAGGGGGAGGGATTTTCTGGAACATCGCTGGAGGCTCCTTTAAGTGATATATGGTAGATGAACATGGTTCCTGAAGGTGGCGGGACGAAAGAACTAATTCCCGGCGTTTTATTTGAGGTTGCTAACTTACTACATCATTACCGAACTGCAGGGAGGGGGTGTGAGAAGTAACCCCGCCTATGAGCCTATTGACAGAATATGTGAAGGGAAGGAAGCGAGGAGGTCAAAATTCGCTCCGAAATCGATTTTTCAGTATGTGAAAAGCAACTTTGGCTTACGATCTACAGCACCGGCTAGTTTGAAAAAATATGTCTATTTCTTCCAAAGCACATGGCTGTTGATGATGCTCCGATGAATTATTGGAATATTTTTGAAGATTTGGAAGAAGCTGCGGAATGGATTTTTTCATACTGTGAGATTAGATGAGGTATATTGGTAGGTCTACGTGGATTTGACGCTTTGATTTGAACGCTGACAAGATGAGATTTACATAGTGCCAATGATCACCGTTGTTTGGGCTAATTAAGGGGAGAGAAAGCGTGTTGAACCCGATGAAATGAATAAGTTATTAAGAGAATAGCGGAGTTTTGATGTGCACAAATGAGATGCGAGGAAGGAGCCGACAGAGTCGGAGAATTGATTTGGAGGAGCGGGACAAAGTATATGAGGTCGGCTTCGAGAGTCTGGGCTGAGGTTATCTTTGGCCCCTACTCCCATCTGTAGACGGTTGTGTGTGTGTGTGCCTGTACGTCTGCATGTGTGTACGTGCGTATGCTTATGTATATGGTGGAAAGAGCTCTAATCAGGCTTCAAGTCTGGATCTGAAATACGGCTTTGATCCCGTCAAATCCCAAACTTTGACTTATCCTGATTTCTCTTGAAATCGCCTTTTCTCTTTCTCTCTCTCCCTCCCGGCACATACTGGCTTCCTGGCGTATGGCGTGTCACGGAGAGAAAACTCATTGCTCCGTTGCTCATGCCTCTGTTATAAACCGTGATATGCTTGCTGAATGAATGAGTTGGTCCGAAATGCATTTCCTATACGTCTCTCAGGCCCTCGCGCTTTCTCTTTGAAGTGTCTCTGGAGTGCGAAAATGGAATGTGAAGCAATAACTTTCCCAGTTATAAGCAGAAGAAATCAGGTTGGCCTATTATGTGTGTAATGTGTAGAGAGTGCTTGTATGCTCTAAGCGAAGGTCCAATAATTGCGTTCTTTGAGTGTGGCCTGGTGAAAGAGAGGTTGGTATCAGTGACGATATTTTGTAGTAAGTTCACTTGCGTTCCTCTACAGCCATCCTACTGGAAGGGGATGAGTTTTCCGTGATAATCACTCTCTTTTTCTCCTTAGTACAAGTATAGTGGAAGACGGAAACGCGGAAGATTGATAGACACTCTTGTGAGAATAAATCCAAGAGGTAAAACACCAGTATTCTCAATCCTATTGGTTGAACGTTGTCAAGCACGGGTGAGGAAAACAATCGGGATAGTGGTGGAATGCGTTAAAGCTTGAAGATTATATATGTATGTATTTATAATATATACATATATATGTATATATATAACCTGTGTGTGCGTTTGAGTGGCTTTAGAATTGGAACGGACGGAAGTTCTCGGGCAGTGCGAGCGATGTATTGTGCCGATGTGATGTTTGGCCAGACGTGGAAGGCAGGAACTTATTTTATGCGGTTATGTACATGAACTATTCAGAATTTCTCTCTATCTTATCTAAAGTCAATTTGTCACTATGCTTTCACAATTCCTTGAACATGAGGGGTTGCCTAAATATACAAAACCATACACCGTCGGATCCTACACATTTCTTCAGTACATACCTCCTGCGGTCTTCCGTACTTGAATTGCAGCTGATTCAAGCTGCAAGAGCTAATATACCTGAGCTGTGTTCAGTGGGTGAAATCGGAGGGGTTTAGACCGCGGGAGTCTACCCTTACGTCATCCACTTAATTCAATAGAAGAATTCATCAGATATGGTGCGTTGCTCAATCGTACTTTTTACCCCATCCACCGTTCTGTAAGTCTCCATGAGTCCCTCAGCTACTTTTCTACCGCTGAATTGATTGCCATTGCTCCCGTCGTGGAGTGGAAGTATAGGTGAAGTACTGGATGGATGGAGTACAGCCTAATAATTGGGTTACGCCCAAACTTTCCTCCGCTTCTCACTTGCTGGGCTATGGACATAGTTGAGCGCTAATGAAGCAGCGGGAATGTTATTAACATTCCGAACTTCCTCATCTTCTCAGCCACGTCACGAGCCCCAATCCCTCGCCCAATCAGCGCATTAATTAGGGAATTTGTATATGGCGTCAACAATTTCTTTCTTCTTTTCCTTCTTGGAAGCCTTGACCGGGTGATTTCTGTTGCATCCCTCTCGTCTTCCTAAAGACTCACTATGGTTACTCTTCCCTTCACTCTCTGGTGCTGAGAATACTCGAATCCTCAAAGAAGAGCGCTAATTGCGACGATGAGCATGTGCCGCATAGTCGTTTTGAATCTACTTGCTGTTGCCCAAGTTTGATCTTCAGTTGGCTTAGGATAGCCAATTTAATACGGTCTGTTTCCAAGTAATTCAGCCAATCTCCGGTTAACTTGGTTTTGTTTCGTTCATGAAAAGTGTTGCAAAGTATTACTGATGTGCTAGTAGAGGTTAAGATTTCTCCGGATTCGAATAACCCGTATCTATTCGCACTGAACAGTTGAAACGGATTCGGTTACTGATATATCAGTGCCTGAACTCCACACTTGCGGTCGCGATTGAGGAGTTATCCGTTATCCTATCTGCTAAGCACGAATCTTATATGGATGAGGCTCTAATTATCTAAATATTGGTGAACTATGGTGAAAATTGGAGAAGGTATTGAACGAAGTTAGCAGAGCAGTCGTTTTCAATAAGTTTACCAAAGAAAATGCTTATGATATCTGAATCCGTATTATAGTTTTTGAAAGCAAACTTTTCAGAGGATTTCCATTGCACTGGGTTTGTGAGAGCTCTGACTGTTTGCGAATGTGAAATAATTCATGGAATGATCCATTAGCATAACCTTGAGGAAAGGCAGATATGGAGCCGTTCGGTAAAATTGTTTGGCATGACGGTGCGTGTGCTTGTGAATATTCTACTTTGAATTTTTTTTTAAATGGAAGGCTTCAGATAATGCCGTTTTCCGTTTTCACTTCCTGAGGAGAGAAGCGAACATATTTTTGAAGATTCTTTAAATGTCTGGGAACAACTTGTGCCTCATGGTTTTGGCGAAGCAGTTTATGATCTTACTCCATGGAATTATGCTATGTAGGTCGCTTTCGTGTTGCTCCTCTGCCTCCATCTGCTTTTCGCCACCGAATTTGTGCCTTCTAAGGTTGAACTCATTTTGTTGATTCTGATCCATATTTCACATTTCGCAAAGGTCAAACGGACTTGAATGTAGATCAACTTTTACTATTTTTCCGCAAAAGATGAGGACCGCGAAACGAATTGGCCGAGCCTTAGCATAGTTTGCTTTTGGGTCTTTTCATGGACACATTACCGTATATGTTAGAAAATGGAATTAGTAGCAAGTAGTGACCCAAAGTTTTTATTTCGCACACGTATCGTCAGTCATCGGTTTGACTACACATTTTGCGGGAAATTTCAAATGTTGACCAGCATTTTGTTTGTCTTTGTAGTGCAATACGCCACGCTCAAGTTTTGTGTTGGCTCTGTTTGATGTATTTGCGTTCAATTTATGAGATTATGATTGGTAGTTTGCGTTTCGTGCCTGGAGCTTTTG
>WJFA01003019.1:0-14036 GCA_009870155.1 Pseudobourletiella spinata | reverse complement strand
AGTCAGATTAACAGATTACAGATTAACCTTCCATCTGCTTTCGAGTAAGATTAACAGATTACAGATTATTTCACCATAAATTTTAAGTTAGATTATTAGATTAAAGATTATTTCTTCTTGAAAATCTAGCGAGATTACAGATTATAGATTAACTTAATCTGTAATCTATAATTTAATCTGTAATCTAGATTATAATCTAGCCCATCCCTGAAACTTTCCGCACCTTACTGCTTTGCAAGAGATAATCTTTAGGATAAGCTCTGCGCTCCATATGGAAACATGTGAAAAATAACCCTTGTAAGTTTACATTCTAAAATTGCAAGCCATGTGTACTGCTTCTTTTCAGTTCCGAAGGCCGATATTACTGTAGCTTGAAATTCGCGCTAATAGAAGAACTTTTTTGAGTTCATAGTGGGCATTTTCCGAAAAAGCGAGAATGATTGCTCAATTTTAGTTCAATTTTGAAATTTTTGGAATTTTGTTGTGGATTTAAAAATTGTACAAGACAATAAATTGTAAAAAATTTTAAATTGTACGACGTATTTGGCCATGAAAACTTATTTTACGGGTTACTTTTGCTTTTTCTACTCATTTTCGTCTACTTCTGCTCTTTTCTGCTTTTCGAAAAAAAATTAAAACCGAATTTGGGATTCTCAAGTCGCCAGACTTCGATTTTACCCACCAACCACATACATACAATCAATAATGCTCACTTCTGCTTTTCCTGCCTTTTGCGCGCCTTACTGATTAAGACTAGATAAAATTAAACTTACAAGTTTAGTGCAGTTTTGGTGCGTGCCTATTTCGAAATTTTTGCTAATTAGCAACAGAGCTTGTTTAAATATTTATTGTTCTGCTCACTCATTTTAAGTTTAAAGTAAACGGAGTACGGCAGAGACTTCGATTTTGGCTAGAATTTTACTGAGCTTTTATCTAGAGAGTAACTAGTGCAATCAAAACTTAAATAGGTAGGAGTGGACAATTTTCAATGGGTGGACTTTCATTGTAGTGTAACATTAATAGCTACTGTTAGGAATAGTGATGGGAAAATGGGAGCAGAAGAGAAGATGAGTAAACCAAAAATTATTTTTATTGAATAATTCAAATCATGCCAAGGCGAAGCAATGTGTGGTAAGGATTAGCAAAGAGTAAGTGAGCATCAGCACTTAGAGTCAAGGGTATAGTATTACACCATAAATCCACAAAAACTTGTTCAGCGCAAATGGATTTTACAATAAACAAAATGTTACATCGATAATTGAGCCACAGTACCTCAACAAAATTATGGTCAAAGCACTCTGTTTGCTCAAAATGCGGGTATGATATCAAAAACCAAGAGGGCCACATTCCTGTAGAATATCAAAATTAATACAGAAAATTCATTCGTAGTTAAAATGAATGTATGTCCAGTCGGGAAGTGTTCACCCGCCAACAGAACCACTAATAGAGAGTTGACTTTGTTATGGTGGACACAATTACACTACTGTATTTTACACAGCAAAAAACTGACTGGTATTAGTTTTACAATACTCCTAGTAGACACCGTATCGCATTAAGTTTTCCATTGTGAAAGAGGGGTGGATAAAAGTTTCGCAACGCGTCACAATACCCCCTATGTGCAATCAGAATTTATGAACAAATATGTTTAACGTATTCTGATGCAAAGCACAAAAATATAAATGTTTCCGCACTGCAGGATTGGCTCAAAAAAGCAACGAATAGTTACTGATGTTTGGCTAGCGTCATCAAGTAAATGTACAACTTGAGATTTGGAGGGAGCTGTCCTTTCTGTATTACAATTCATAAAGTGAAAGACAGTGCCCGGCAAATTAACATAAAGTTTCGGATCAGATCTGAGACCCTTCCATTTAAGGTCATCATAATATACCACTACATCAGAAGTTCAGCCATTGCTAGAGCGGAAAGCTTACTACTGGAAATAAAAATACATACCCAATCATTTGCATGTCCGCTGGGGAACTTTAGAGAGTTAACAATGCCACGGCGTTAAGCTCTCAATTGTCTGCTTCTGTAGCCTCTGCTTCCACTCGTTATTATTCGCTCGATAGTAGAATACCTGCACTCATTTCCTCAATTCCAGCCGGACATATTGTCGCGTGAAGGGGCTCACTGAATAAAATAAGCCAATTTAAAAAGCCAAGAATTTGGGCGCCATATCCGGCTCCATATCTCTATAATATATGAGTATATAGTATAAAGTATATTCGTCGTGCAAAGTAAGATGTTGGGCTGTCATATCGCGTAACATGCCCTTTGGTAATCCTTGCAAGAGTCAGTTGGGTAGTAACTTGTCGGAAGCTAAAAAACAGTTAGTGATTAAGAGGCTGCAGCCTGAAATTCACATCTGGTGGAAGAAACGAGTTTGACATTTGAAAACTTAATCTTTCCCTTGTGATGCTGCCAATGTTCCAATAGCATTATAACTTTCCGTTTTGAACTACATGCATAAATCTAACTTCCCCAACCAATCGTCGAACAGCTAAGAAAAACAAAAGCTTTAGACATGTACAAGATTTTGTCCCACCCGTTTGTATACTAATTATGGTTCAATAGTAATTACCGCTTGGGTCATTGAAGCCTTGGAGTACCAACGGTATTTTACCTGAAGTGATTTTTTGTTTATGTTTCAAAAACATCGGGGATTCTCATATTTCCCAATCACAAGAGGCTTCAGTTTTTCAGTAACCGTAGAGTTGGCTGCGAGTAAACAGTCACTCGTTCTTTCGATAGTTTTCCACCGATGCAGATCAGTCTTTTCCTATTCATAGTTTTGTTCGGAAGCTGGTAAAATATCCCGGTCGCGTCGCAATTAAAGAATTCTTCTTTACATTCGTCTTTCAAAATTTCCGAAACTTTCTGCACCCTATTGGTTAATGTTTGAACACTCACTGAGCCCGCTTTTCCAAAAACCGACGTAAACAAATTCATGGCGTTTCTTCCACTTCTCCAACCACCCTTGGCTGCTCTCAAATTCTTTTATTCGCAGCCTTAAAGATCTCGTAGCCTATTCAGAATGTTCATCACTACCTATCTTGCCCGGCAATATAGGTAGTGATGAACATAGTGAACATAGTGCGGCAAAAGAGACTGCTGAGAATAATGAGTAGTAGTGCGTCAACTCAAAAGTTCATTTTTGAATTTCAAAAACTCGACTGAAGTTGTTTTCGAAAGTCCCCTAGACTAGGCGCTGAAACCCGTGACAACCATTCCTAAAATTTATTTTCACCCTGGTGCAAAAACGTCGAGAAATTAACTTCATGATTAAAGTTCTACGATTACGATAATAATGGTGCCCTTGGCTGGAACTAAGAGTGGTCCACTCTGGGAGTGATTCACTCCATTCGATTGATGCCAAAAAACTAATCACTCTTTTTTCACTCCACGGACGTGCGAGTGATGAAAGAGTGGACCACTCCGAGTGAAAATAGAGTGAACTAAAATTGAGTCTGCAAAAATTAGCATGGGATTTCCCAAAAGGATTTTCCTGTGCCAAAGGGTCTTCCCTATGGTATTATTCAAAATTTTCAATTTTCTCAACCCGACGAAAAACTACTCACAAAGATTTTTCTAGCCTGTTTAAGCATCAGGTTTGAATAAAAATCAAATTGGCGCCTAATTTCTCGAAACAAAATTATATCCTCCGATCAATTTAAGGACTCGTAGAGTGAAACTTAATGCGGATGTTCAGAAGAATTTAATTCTACGAGTCCTTAAATTCGTCGGAGGATGGAAATTTACTTGAATGGTTTATAATGTAACATTGTAGACACTTTTATATCGAGGAAAACAGCTACACGCTACAGCTACAGCTGAAACCATCAGCTGAGGTAGCCGAAATTCTCGCCATCGAAAATTTGAAATTAGAATGGTTCTGCGACCCTCGCTGAATGTCAAATCCCTAATGGGATAGCAAAGACAAGATGAAAGTCTACAAGTGCTAGTTTTGCATAGGCTTGAAAGCTTTAGTTGGGCGAACGGCTTCAATGTTAGTAAACACTAAGGGAGGGTACCACTTGCTGACCATTTTTCCGAAATGAAACCCAGTAGATTCGTGCATGTACATATACCTATTTCGTAATTATCTTAATGTATTTAAATGCAGCCAACACTTTCAAAACCAGTACGTCTGGTAACTATGGGGTAACATGTCCCGTAAATCTTAATTGTAGTTCGATCCGACTAGTACAGTAGGGTAACCTTCCTATTCACTGGCGTCACTAGGAAATTGCACAATAATTTTAATTTGATTTCCTTCTACTTTTTCTCACATTGGCTATTTTGTAGTTGTAGACGAAGGTGTAGGACTTGTTCAGGTTTCTTACAGCAGGTTCGGGTTCACTAGACTTTTTATTAACTCTTAGCTCAACTGTAGTTCAAACCCAATTATAGTTCGAAATCTACTCGTAACTAAGATATGAACTGTAAGAACAAATTGTGTAGCTAATTCTTCAGTAAAAGTTTTTTATACAAACTGTATTCTCATAACAATGACAGATTTCAATAGGATGGCACTGAGAGTGATTTGAGAGTGGTAAAGAAGTAGAGGAGAGTGATAGGAGTGACTCCAGCCATGATGGTAACCTTTCTTACAAGACCAGAAAGAAACTACACAAGCTCAGCTCGGAAAATAGAGAAATGTGATTTTTTAATGCATCAAATTGAATGATTTTACGAAATTGATTATTCAAAATTCTCAAACACCAGTAATACCTACACATAAATTAGCTCCACCTCCGCAATATTGTTACGAGAACACGCAACGTTTGAATGAGTGCTTCGGCCCCGCTTTCCAAATGTAATTTTGATGCACTGAGCCTTTCCGACTTTGTATAGTAGAAAAGCAACGGTGAGCAGTGCTACGATGACGAGTCCTTGCGCCAACATCCAC
The DNA here is from genome assembly GCA_009870155.1 of Pseudobourletiella spinata. Lineage (NCBI taxonomy): Eukaryota > Metazoa > Arthropoda > Collembola > Symphypleona > Bourletiellidae > Pseudobourletiella > Pseudobourletiella spinata. The sequence continues at coordinate 9,127 of WJFA01003019.1, read as the reverse complement.
CAAAACCCTGAAGAATGGCCACAATAGTAGTTGTTTACTAGTGGCGGAGCTGAAGGAGAAGTTTACGCCTGGAAAAATCACATGAATTTTTCCTTACAATTTACCTTTTAGCAAGTTGACTAATCCCTGAAAAACGCAATACGTACAAGAATTTCTAAATTAAATAGCATAACAGCACAAATTTGACATGACTACTTACATTTTTCTTGTAGGCATGGTAGACGTCGTCGCTTTATCTGCCTTGTAAGAAATACAGGGAATTTCTTGTGTCCCCTTCTAATTACAGCTTTCCAGAAACAAGCAGTCCAAAAGGTTGCGAACATCCTCAAGCTGGAAAACCAAAATTGACCACTCCAATTCCACGATTTAGGCGAGAAACATAATATATATATATTTATCTATATTTAAGAAAGTCACCACCTCTTTGGATCTTCATCCATCTTACGCACAACCGTCACAGAATAAAATCTTCAAAGAATATGGAAAGGAGAAAACCAACGGCTGTTATCTACATTTTTCGCGCCGGAAACCCACAACACTCCAATCGGGAGTTTTCTATCTGTTCCACATAGAGCTTATTCCCACGGTAACACACGAGGGTGTTCATTGCAACTGGGATCAGTGTTGGCATGATGTAAATGCTCATTTTATTGCCCACAAGCTAAACTGTGCTGTGGACTGGAGAAGTGCTGCTATTTGAAAAACATTTCATGTTAATTAATTATCCACAACACTCGTTAAGGTAAGTGAAATAAAATTTAGATTATGACTCCCTGTAAGCTTCACACCTTAATTCCTTGATATACTAACGCCTGCAAATCAATTATTAGTAAGTAATTTAATTAAATGTACACAAGCATAGAACTCCCTGTACTTTAACTAAATAAGCGTTTAAAATTATTTAAATAACAAAACTATTTTAGCGTCACAAAATAACTTATAATTGTCCATTTATTTTAATTTATAAATGAAAAACTATAAACCAATGAATACATCAAAAATTGAGTTAAAAAATTAGTAAGTAAATTAAAGCTTACGAATTGGCCATTTGAACCACTTAACTTTAACTGTAACTATTAATCAATTAGTGTCAAGTATTTTGAAATTTAATTGCAATAAAAACGGTTAAAAATACATATTCATACAACACGAGCAATATCAACATTCTTCCTGACTTATTATTTGCTAGAACAATTCTGAAATTGCTGCTCACATAGATGAAATAAATTAAAACAATCAAAATAGAATTCCCACTTGCTGTGTCCAAAAGGCAGGCCAAAGACAGTCGAACCTACTGTAGATGAATCTTAAATGCATTGCCTTTCTGTAAAACTCAGGCTACCCCGCGCGAAATGTTATATAAAATAAAATACCCCAAAATGCCACGCCTGACGATTATGGCTTGGATTCCAAAAACCAAAGGGTCTCATATGGTATTTCACATTCAGAAACTATTACTCTTTTAATTGAGTAGCCAGTATGTAGAACCATTATAAAACCATGCAACCTTCACTTATGACCTAAATTCTATATTAGAATATGCATAACTCTTATGGAGCCGTCCATCTCAGTAGCAGCCCAGAGGAAGAAATGTGATAGGAAATTTAAGTAGCATCACTAGCTCTTATTTCCTCTTTCACGCTTCAACTCACACTCGGTATTAATAACCAGCAACTAGTTGTGTGCATGATAATTCGGTTTGAGATGAAGCATTGGTATGAAGTTTGTTTTTGCAGCGCAAGCCCCTGCAGCACAACAAATTCTGGAAAAGACAAGCCTGGGAATAAAATACTGTAGGGAAATGTGCACTATATGCTATGTTGTAATCAACTGTGTCAATATTTACACTAGCGTCCTGAGTGGTCATTGCATCACCAGGAATGTTGAACTGTTTTCGAGCAACGACGAAACTGTGACAGAACTGTTTTAGCTCAATATCTCTTTAACGTCATTTTTGATGCTCTGGTTTGCGTGTAGTTTTGCCGATGCTTTGCATATTACGGGAATACTAATTAGTGTTGTTTTTGCCCTTTTGTAATGAAATGTTTCTTTCTAATTATGCATTCAAAATCGAGTGAATGGGAAGATATTATTCATTGTTTGTTAACTTGCGACTGCTTGATGAAATGAAAGCTTTAACATTTAGAGCTATCTTCTCTATGAAATTATTGTCAACTTTTTTGTGATCACTTCTGGAAGTTCATGCGCAATTTTCTTCTTATCCCTACCATGAAACAGGATGTGCATCCGTCCGTGGGCTTAACTTTAACAATAAATACGGTTTTGCGAATCTTAAAGTAGCTGTATTGTATTGAGAACATTTAAGAAATGATTTCACTAACTACTCAGTGGCAACATTTCTTCTGCACTGGTCACACTAAGTGCCACTTCAATCTGATTAAACTCTCTCAATAGGGCCCATTTGAAAGAAGTTTCTTTTCGTTTTTATCATATTGAATGATACGTTCAACACACCTTTACCTGTTCGGAAAGTTAGTTTAAAAAATTAAAAGCAGAGGAGTAGTAGTAATCATTAGGTGGTTAAACGTTACTGGCCGTATCTTTGTTTTAAAAAATTGGCGCTTTCGTTATTTTCTGTGGAGCAGAAGAAAGGCATCGGTGGAGCATACAATAGTGATTGGGATTATACTTACAATCAGAAAACAGAAAAACTTCAAGCAAACCTAACATTGTCTCCATGGATGGCCTTCAAACAAATTCCGTCGGTAGATAATCATGCAGAGTTTAGTCGTGACTGAATTAATCCGATTTTTGTAATTGATAGGGTCTGCATTTTCGTTGGTTTTTGGGTCATCACTTGGTTGAGCAAAGACTTTTGTCTGAGTTCAAAACCGCGTTGAAATTCTGAACATGTTCAAAACTGGCGACAAACATTTTGTAGAATTAATCATCTAAACTAAGAACTGCAAATTTCTAAGTTTAATGCGCAAGTGGTATCGTTAACCACTTGTAAAAATTCGTAGGGACTTACGGTTTAGCATCACGAATTTCCAAACGATTAGGAAATGAATAATTTATCGACTAGATGCAGTAGACTTATCTCGAAATTACATTTTGAAATAATAGAATAATTTATGATGATAACAATTTATTTTTTAGATGCAAGCAATGCCTCCAGCGAAGGCTCATTTTGAGACCGATGACGAGCCCAGTTACGTCATCGTAATTTCGGAACTAAATTTTGACTCCAATGTCTTACAAAGGAAGCAGTTCATTGAAGTCAGCATTCTTCTCATTTCAGTTTCCATTAAATCCACCGGTCTTCAAGGTTACCGTTTACTTGTTGTGCGAGGCTCGCCTCTTCAAATTGTAATATCCATAGATTTACCTTACAATTTTCCGAACTACGGAAGATTTGGATACAAACAGTTTGTTGTAATTATCTCTGAAAACACGCCAAATGTGGATTTTGTGTTAAGTGCAAATGAATGGAATTGAGTCTGCTGTAGATAACGAAGACGGCGTGTTGCCGAATTTGGACCGAAGTCCATTTGCTGTCATTGTTTTTTATAGCAACATGAAATCTGAGTTGGACGAGCTTGCCCTAGATAGAGAAGGAGGAAAATTCATACCTAGATCACTTGCTGGAAATCAATGGAAGCGATTCTTGGTAGCACAAAAAGCTGTTGACATGAAAGTTCTAGGTAGACGAAGCTTAACAAATCAGTGCAACTTTTTTTCGTTAATTTGGCCATCCGAGTCTATTAAGCCTGAACGACGCTATTTGTTAAGAGACTTTGATGTCAACGGTAATGATATGTCTTTCAATTACTGTTGCGACTACTTCGCACCGTTTGACCCATCCTGTATGTATGTTGGTTCTCCTTCCCCCGGTAGAAGGAATGTGTGTACTGGTAGGCCTTCACAATATTTGGATATTCCTGGTTGCACATCGGACAATCCACAAATTCCGGCTATTCGGTACAAAGCAGTAAATTTTGAAATATAAGAGAAAATTGTATTCGATTTGCTAAAGGATTCTGTTCGCTGTTACTCTACCGAGGCTGTGGAGACGGAGCATGAGATTCTTTTGCAAGCAGATCCTTTGGAATCAGAAGTACCCATTCTAACCATGGAAGACATTCAATTCAACCACTATTCCTTCAGCCGGGAGAAGTTCATTGAGTGTTCTAAGTACTTTACACATCCGGATAAGATTGCAACGGCAGATGTAATGTCGTGGTTAGATAAGGTAGTAGAGAAGGACAAATGCATATTTTCGTGTCACATCTGCAAGGCTTACTTTAACCACGGGTATAGGCCGATATCAAGTCAACTAGAAAAAACAATGCAAAAAATATGGGATATTATACCAATCAACATTACCGTAACTTTAACCAAATCAGGGATCATTCTTTGAGTTCAATTCATGTACAGACTAAAGAATATTACGACAAGGTTATGTCAGCTCTGTCTGGCGTGGAATTCAAGCAAATCCGGTTAGACCAAATAGCTGATGAGATGCACGTATTTCTCCGTACAACTAGGGCACTTCAACTAGCATACATGGAAACAAAAAGTGGAGGATCTTTTAACAGCCATCAATATTTTATGAATGGAATGTCTAACTTTGGTGTGAATCTCGGGGTTCACCACCGAACCAGTGAGGGATTACGTTCTCTTACCAGTTCCACTTCTGTAAGCTTTCACTGAAATCTACTAAGACATCTTGGTAAGCAATCTCCTTACTTTTCCTTGATTTGTTTCGGCACCACAAATAGAAATATCCCGTATCTGGTTTGCCTATTTCAGACGATGGAATCTACCTATCCAGTTATTTATTTGTGGTCGCTAATTCCACTTACTGCTGGAGAATCTGGTAAGGCAATGGTCGATGACGTTAAAAGAAAGTTGACTAATGATGAAAAGTTAGTCGTTGGTTTTGCTAATTTTTTCAAAACTAAAATTATTGCATTCGTGTCAGACTCTGCTTCTAACATGGTTGGCGTAGAAAACTCGTTTCATCCGCACCTTAATGTTTTCTTGGCGCGGAAAGCACCCAGCGTAAAATGCTCGGCACATAAAATGGAGCGCTCGCTAGTACACGAATTGTCTATTCAAACTGACAATACTGGAGGCAAATACTTCACTTCAATAGTTGCAATCAACAATAAGTTTTATTCTTTCTGTATGAGCCGTGGCTCTAAAAGATTTCAGCGTCTTGTGGACATAGCTGAAGATCTCGATGTAACTGCATTCCGAATTAAGTACTTTTTTGACTTAAGATGTAGTGCATCCAAACGTGAATGCGTGGAAGCACTGCTGGACGGCTTTGATGCTATAAAGATAGACCTGCTGAATCTTCAGCACGATCCTACCTTGCATAAAAATGGGCAGGACAAAGCTAAACAACTGTATATGTACCTTTCTGACAAAAATTTTGCTGTAGTATTGGCTGAGTTTTTGGACTTTCTCACTGTCTATGGAGGTATGTCATTAAGTTTCCAGCGGAAAGGAGGAATACTTGTTGGAAATGTAAATACTATTCGAAAGGGTTACATGGAGCCAGACTATCTTATGAATCACTACGGTTCCAATTTGCAAAATGCTTAGCGAATTGTGAGCGCGTAAATGTGTGATCCCGCGGCAATTGCTCTCTATTACAACATGAGGCATGTGAGGAGTTCATGAAAGGTGGACTTCCTTTGACCTACACTGATCCGAAAGCTCCACTTTTGACTAATCATCGAATTGAGTTGTACCAGAATATTAAGGCCGAATTGAGGAAGTACTTTGACCCCGAGTTCTTGGAATCATTTGAGGTTGTCAACCCAAGCTACATTTTGTTTCAATGTGAAGCATCCAACAGTAACTTATGTGCAGATCTAAACAATTCTTACAAGGCTTTCGAAACCATTGACCCTCTTGACACGCCCACATCTGCTGAAATGAAAATAATGAAACTTTGTACCTTTTACGGCTACACTAATATTCAGTGTGACTCCGTAATGACCGAGTGGAAACTAGTTTTGCATGGAATAGTGACAAATAGTTACCATGAAGATAACTCTAATTTGGATCCATTTAGATTCTGGCCATTGGCATTGGGTGTAGAAAACATTTATGGACTGCATTGACAAAAGAACTGACTGTTAAGATTCCCAGTACTGGGTTCACATCGAGTGACGCAGAGATAGCTTTTTCATAAGTTACTAATATTAAAACCGGTAGGGCTACAATCATTCCTGAGAATTTAGTAAAATCCCTTCGCATTATATTCAACGGACCACCTTATTTAGACGATGGGAAGGCTTACCTGTACACTCGATATTTTCTTAAAACACACACTCGGACAGACGATTTGTCTTTTAATGGTGGAGCCCCAAGTTAGGTTCCATACGAAAATACTTGTATTCGTAGTCGTCTCTTCTAAGCTATTACATTTGCATATTCAACTCATCTTTGGAATGTCTTGGCTCTGCAAAACTTGAATCATTAAATAAACATTTTCTAATAAGACTCGGAGGTTACTATGTTTTTAGATTATGCAAAAATTGAGAAATATAGTTATTTTCCAATTGAAGTGAGACAACTCTTGTGCATGCGGTTGGACGCATACAATGGCTTTGACCTACCTTTTGAAATCGTCTATATACGGGAATGTTAAGAGACCATGTAGTTTTTATCTTATTTTCATACCTCAGGGACTGGTGCGTCGAAATAAACGACGTGGTGCTGAACAAGATTTCAAACACTCATGTCTCGATTGTTACCAAACTCATTAAACTGCAATCAGGCGTTTAGGATCCAGAGCGAAAACAAATGTGATATATTATTCTGCTACACCCTGTAGATATATAATTTCTATACATTGGTAAGAGACAGATGTGCATTTTACCTCCCCAAAAATCGCACGGACGGGCCAGCCCAACTCGTCCACATTGTAGGAATGTGTAGGCTCATTTCCCTCCCCCCACGCCCAATGTACATGGTCTGGGCGTGAATTGCCCGAGGTCATCCCTCATGGGCCTCACCTCTGCTCATTACCTACCATAGATGGATCGCCGAACTTTGGGTAACGGTATTGGATGATTACCCTTTACCCAACTCCGTCCGTGAGGGAATCCAGGTTGGGCTGGGCTCAGCTAAAAGCCCTCAAAATTTTCAGCGGTCGGGAAATCTTGATTTTTGCTTTGAGAGTTGGGGAGGGGGATATTCCGTTTTCCGCTCTTACTGGACTGTTCTACTGACGCAGCTAACTTCGCAAATTATTGCAGTGTTTTGTCGTCTGCGTGAACACGTCAACGTTTTTGCTACAGGGTTTTGAAAAAATTTTTGCATAACAAGAAAGGTTGTCACGGATTTCAACACTTGCTAAAAGGTCGTATTCTGGAGAGCGTTTTATTGAATTTGAATTTTTAAAAATATCAACTTTAAAGCTACAGAGTTCATCACGCACAGCTTCTCATCACACTCTTTACAGTTCCTATTGCCAGCCTCTTCAGTCTCGATTCCCTACTCCCCCCAATCTATTTGCTAATACATGTTATTTCCCCTAATCTAACTACTCGCTAATACATACGCTGATTTGCAATCTATCAGTTTTAAATGTCGAACTACAAAAGTAGTCATAGAAACAACAAACTTCATCATAATAATACTGCAGCCTTCTTCCGGCTATTGCTTGCTGACTGCCGCCACGCAATCGTTAAAATTTTTGCTCACCACACAAGAAGTTTTAGACTGTCTTGCGATTCCAATTTGAAAGTAATAGTATCAGTCCATACTAACAACCCTCGCCGTCACCACAACGTAATACTACAGCCATAAACTGCATACGTTTGCGGGTCGCACGTCGCAACGGTGAAACCTTGAGGGGCTAGGCTACTGAAGAACAGAATTCTGCAATTGCAAGTTGTAATTGCAGAATTCAGTTCCTGCAACCGTGGAAAGGAGCAGTAGCCCGCATAACATGTGGGCAAGCAAGCTAGTGGTAATATATGTGCCCAAATAATACCGCTGTATGACCAGATGCAAATGGTGCAGTGACTGACAAGGGGACATTCTCAGGTGTCCGCGGCGCACAACACCGACATCCCAAGTAGGGATCGACTTTCGCTACGGCAGCGGTAGCGAAAAATAGCGATTTAACTACCGGATTTCAGTAGCGAAAAAATTTAACTACCGCTACCAAGCTCCGGCAAACCGCTACTAGCGATGGTAGCGAATTTAAGACAAATCCCGGCCAATCTACAGCCTCTTTCTTTTGCTTACATCGTGATTCAATTATTTCGAGTCTTCAATGAAGAATTCGGGCATTATTATTCATGCATGTTTTTGTGCTGTGATAGTTGTTCATTTTTACTTACACGGGAACTACTCCCAACGTCCCAACTGTCACCAAATCACAAATTGGTGACCATGCGCGATCGAGAGGTCCCCTAGGAAGCTTAACAATAATAAAATCTTAGGTGCGGAAGTTCAGGATTGCCCGAGTTGCAGGCCCTCAAAGTTTTGCTCACTCAGGTACGAAAGGGGGGTACGTCTTTATTTAAAAATCTCACTTTTTCATTTCGAGCCATTTTTTAAAAAAACCAAAAAATTAATTCCCCATTTGCTAGTAGGCCATGGTAGTATGTACTTTGCATGTGCGTAATTACGCGTAGTTTCGAAAATAATCGCATGCAAAGCTTCATGAAAATCGAAACTAGGAAATTTAATGTGGGATTTCCCATAAGAATTCTTATGTGCGCAAGGGTCCCCCTTTGGTGTTTTTCAAAAATTTCTCTCTTTTCATTTTCATGAAAAATTATCAAATCAATCAATCATGAATATCAATTACGACTTAATTAGCATGCTTGTTACTTTTTACGATGAATTTAAACAGTTATGGATGGATTCTGGCAGTGGCTTACGTGCTGAGGACATAAGCTCGAAACTAGGCGTTAGTTGGGCGAACGGCTTTAAGAGTAGTATATTCTGGGGGAGGGTAGTAATATAGGTAGCCCAATAAGTCCCAAGTCAATCCGTTTTATACACCTACCTAATCCACCTATTCAGTGATATTGTTTAGTCTTGCAATTCATTGTTAACCAATCAATAGGAGTCTTTCAGTTCAAAGTTGAAATGATTACATGTTCTGGCGTTTTTAATAAATAGTGTGAAA
>WJFA01003018.1:0-14038 GCA_009870155.1 Pseudobourletiella spinata | reverse complement strand
AACTAGCTAAATCCTCGAGAACTACGTCGTTGTTGGACGCCTTGAGTGGAACTACTACAGAGGCCCAGGACGAAGTTAATTTTTACACACGTTCCCCAACTCCCACGTCCCAACTTTCCGTTTGGAGTGGCGGAGCGAATGATTAGCCTGTATGTCCCTCTGCGACAGTTTGGAACAGCCAAGGTGTTCCGTCATCATGAGTCAACTATCTTTAGGAAGAGGACGCAGTGACTGTACCACCGACGTATTTTGGTATATTTCTTTTTATATTATGTTAACAGGGACGTTAGTGGTGGTCGGAGAAGCGGCGGTGGAGTGGAGGAAATAACCACTCGTTTGAGTGTCTCCGATTTGTCAGTCGGCCACTACTGCACCGGTCTTTATATCGCATTTCCTAATCAAATAGTCTATGATGACATTTTCCCCTGCTTGGCCAAGGTTGAACGTTTCCTAAATTTTTGATGTACTCTCAGTATTTATCATGGTCATGCGTATGTGCCTTGTTTCCGTATCACGGTCGTCGTCGTCGTCGTCGCCGTCGCCGCCGCCGCCACCGCCGCCTCCACCACCACCGCCGCCATGTGCGAGTGCGTGAATGGGGACGAGTTTGGAATGCACAGTCATGTATTTTTGATCGGCAAATACACTTTTCTCCCTCCTTCCATGTGCGCTCACACATGCACACAAACATATGGGGATATGCAACGGAAAATGACACCTTCTTTTTGAAGCACCCGCCTCCCCCTGCGAGTTACCTGTGAAATCCATGGATGCATCGTGTGCTGCCAAATCAGTGGCCCGTAATCACCGCAAAAACTACCATGGGCACTGGGACAAAAACTTACCACAAGTATGTATACGTCAAGTATATAGTTGTACACTGTAAGGGCTCTCATGCGGTCGGAGACCTCTTTCAGTAAGTCAGTGCGGTTCGGAAGGGGAGTGAAAAAAACAAGAAACATGAAAGCCGATACGGTTGGCTGGCCAAAAGGAAAATAAATGCCGTACGAGATGGGGTCGCCTGTATGCCGTCCATAGGTTTGAAATGGAACACAGACAGACTGGCAGTCTTTATAGAAATTATCAGGGCTAAATTGAGTAAAATGACGTGGCGCTTTTGTACGAGTAGGAGGATGCGGCGGAGACCCGGGCTTTGGCAATCTAACCGACCGACCGATTTGACAAGCAAAGAGATTAGCTTCCAACTGTGTTTTGATGGTGCCAATCTAGCGGGAGTTACATTAACTTGTTATCAAAATCAAATTAGGGAGTCGCACTTGAATTTCTGGGGGCAGGAGGAGTTGTTGCTACTGCTGTTACTGCCGCCGCCGCCGCGTATCTTGTATATGGGCTCCATAAGTCACACCACCGAATTCGTACATACGGTATATGGAGCCAATAATGTGGATATGCTATGCATGTTCCTCTCTTGAACAGACCACTGGGCTCTAAGGCAGAGTATACATACATGTACATGAGGCAGAAGCCCGGGCCGTTGAGTAGAATTCAAAGGGAACGAGGAGAACCAGGGAACTCGGTATAGTCAGTCAACTAATGCACTCGCACGAGGGAGAGAGAGAGAGAGAGAGAGAGAGAGAGAGAGGGAAAAGGACCGACATGTCCTGATTTGTTGAGTGTCTCCACGCTCCTTTTTCTCCTCCTCGCACCCGTCCGTCCGGTGTCACATCGGTCCCCTTTCCATCCATCTAAGTATTCATAATCGTTGGCTAATCATATCTACACCCTTGTCGCAATTATTCAAATACCATCCCTTCACATTCATATTCACAGTCTCGTATGTGTGCTTTACCTCGGCGCCCCGCTTTTGTCCTGGGTAGACGTCATACGTAGGCATCCACCCTATGATTAGAAGGGTTAATCCCACTGTGTATAAACAATACTACCAACGAGGGGAACCCACTGCCAGGTACATGGACAAGGAGTCCATGTCTGTCTCCCAGCATGGGAAGCGGTGTGGGGCAGAAGGCGCCAGAAAATTTTCACAATTAATTGGACGGGCTAGCTCCAACGTATGTCTCCCGCAATGACCACCCCCCATAAGGACTCAAAGCCCATTTCAATTCCTGCCACACATTGAGAATCCGACAAAGTGTCCTCTGAAATTTGTTGGACGTAATTTCGGAAAAAGTAGCATCTGACTGCTGACTGTGGGGCTGGGTAGTGGACACGTGTAAGCTCGGCTGCAGCATTTTGCTGTATCATACACTGTCTGAGTGTTCATGAATGAGTGCTTCAACTTGAAAGGAAATGAATGTTAGTGCATGCGTGCTTGCGTGTATGTGTGGGTGTGCGCATGTGTCAGTGTTTGTGTGCGGTGAAGTGCTCTCCGGTCGACAGATCGGGACAGAAAATATACACAGGGAGGAAGATACGGCGATAACCTCTCGAGGGAGTCAAATTATATATGTAGATGGAGAGGAGAGAGAAGAGCAGGAAGGCCTTTCCCTCCCCTCTAAATAGGATGAGGTTCGGAATAATTACGGAAATCGGTAATAAATCAAATGGCTTAGTGGCTCCCATATGATCTGTCATGCTTTTCACATCTTGCCATGTACAACAACCGCGGGTACAATGAGGCCCATTGGTGGTGATTCCCATGCAGCATTATTATGTATATAAATAAATATGCATGCACAAATCTCCCACTGCAACTTGTTCCCCATCCCCACACGAACCGCCCACGGACACTCTCCTTACATTGTGAATCAAAGGCTATGAAAACATATTTAGGGCAAAGGACTGTGAGGCGCGGGGGTTGCATATGCAACCGCGGCCAGTGCATTATCCCAAACGATATAATTATAACGAGAGAGGGAGAATGAGTGTGTAACAAGTGAGAGTAGGACATTGAGTGTGGAGGATGAACCATTCTCCTCTCCGGGTATGATGAGATTAGTATAACGCCCATTCAGTTTAACCCAATGAATGAGAAAATGATGAAGCTCCGTGCACACATTTTAATCCTAATTTTCCCTGCTCATTTGTCACAATCTTCCCCGCCTCTCCCGTACACAGCTCAACGCGGGCAGATGAGGGCCCAGTTTTCCATACTTCCCTCGCAAGGCCTCTCCAAGGATGAACTTCTCCCGAACAAATCGACCAATTTGAGTCATCAAGACTTCATAAATGCAGAAGCAGTAGCGGCTCACTTAACCTTGCCTAATGTCAAAGCTCGTCTTCTCCATTGACGGCCGTAAACCCTTAAAGTCTCATCAAATCTTTTCATTAGGTAAATTTCTTATGATTGGGAACACACAGTCGTTCATTACAAGATACCAAAAAGGGTTGTCCAGGAATTCTTCCCAATTTTGCCAAAAATGGCTGAATTCTTTAGGTTAGAAAATTTTAAAAAAAACCCATTCACAGACCCCACTACAATGTACCATCGGTTACTGGTCGGTTCGGATAAATGTTGAAAGCTTCCCTTCTATCTTCCCTCCCTGCCACCCTCACCCCTACTCGGGAAAATCGTCCTTTTTTTTACTGCGGCTTCAGAAACAGCTCTTCCATCGTCTTTGAAGCTTCCCTACTTGACTTCTTAGCCACCCTTTATTCATGATACCGTTTATACCCCCGGTTTTCTTCCCATCTCCAACCCCCAACGTACAGGGTGAATGAAAACTTTAAGTTAAGCCTTTCCGCCTCTAAATTTTTCCATCAGTAATGTCATTTTATTCAGTCCGACGTACACAGTGAAGTGAGATACTTCCAGGCATATACAACAGGTAAGTGAGCTCAGCCAGTCATGTGCTGTATGAGATTAGGCAGTTTTTAATTCTGAAAGATTCAAACATCATCGTAACCGTTCATCACAAATAATTTAGAACGTACAGGGATATTGGATAAATTTGACTACGTATCCCAACTTATGCGATAATCTATGTGAACAAGACTCAGCTAAAATAGGCATTTTTTGTTGAAAGGACGATGAGCGTCTAGTTTGGACCGTAGCCAGAAGAATGTGTGACTGTGAGACACGACGGAATTTGAGAGAACCGCCGTTACTCCGGGGGAGAGTAATGGGCAACTTCCTCATCACCCTGCACATCCCGCCACTATTTACTCTTGTAGTAATCCAATCTTCTCCAAATAGGATCTCCACAAGCTCCAGAATTTGCTTCCTGTCAACCTTGTTTTGTCTCACATCCATATAGCTTTTACTCTTCGTCTATACATTCTTATTCTCTTGGTTGCTCAACTACTTCCTCACTATTTTTTCCCTTTCCCTTCCCTTTCCCTCTCTCTCTCTCTCTCTCTCTCTATCTCTCTCACTCAGTTCCTCTCAGAAAGCCATAAGCACACGCTCTTCCTAATATGCAGTATCAAGTCCCCTCCTTCCCCTCCCCTCCATCATCCATAACGCGGATGCTGAGCCATGCAGTAAACAAGGTTTGGTGTGAGTGCTTGCGTGTAATATGGTATGCCTACCTCACAGTACTAGTCATCCCCGCCGCCGTTCCGCTAGCCTCCCCTCACCACTACCACCGTCACCGCCGTAACAAAGGGATAAAGAATCACTGGAATTGTCTCGTTACGATCACGTAATGGCATGGACGGTTGCTTGGGAAGGCGGAGGAGGAAGCTCTAATGGGTCCCGCTCTGTACCGTAGCCATTACGACCCGGCGGGGAAAATCCAAATTATTTCTGATCATGTGCCCCGCGTGTGCTCCAATGTGTTTCCAGTAGCATTGCTGAAGTGAGGTAAGAAGGGCCATGAGTATATCCACCACATCATCCCCACGCAGTACACATACGCAGAAAAATTGAGGGGGAAAAAGACATTGGGAAGTGGCGCGGTGGTGTATACAGTGGACTGTTGCTGTTGTTGTTGTTGACGCTCCTACTGCACTGTTGTGCTCAAGTGGAAAAAGAAAACCGACTTTTCTATGATGAAGTCATGTGTAATTCTATTGTTACACTTTTCTCCTTGTACTTTCTCCCTCCCTGCTTCTCCCTCCCTCTCCTCTGGATGTGTATGCCGTATAAATGGGATGATTAGGCAGTTGAGGTATTGTGCAAGTAAAGAAAGGGATCTGTGGAAACCATTGTGTAGAATGAATATGGTTTCTGCCAGAAGGAAATAATGGTACTGGGGATGGCTGAGCCCGTTTTTGTCTATTTCTCTCTCCTGTGTGCTGAAGGAGTACAAGAGAGTGAGTGAGTGAGAGAAAGAGAGAGAGAGAGAGAGAGGAGAGAGACGAAGAGAAGGAGATAGAGAGAGGGAGAGAGAGAGAGAGAGAGATGAGAAAATTAGAGTCAAAGTATGGTGGGCGACTATAAAACGAGGTAAAGTTATAGACTCTCTTGATGTTACTCTTATGGCCCCTCCTGGGCTTAATTTTGAGGGAAATAGTCTGATGTAGAGGAAGCAGTATTGGGAAGCCAAAATGATCCTTTGAAATTTCTCCCATGACTAGAAAAGTCACGAAAACCATAAAATGCGCGTAAAATTCTACACACATACGGAGAGGGGCATGGAGGAAGCCGCAAGAGCACACACACTCATACTCACACGGGCGCTCGAATACATAACACATACCCCAGCAAAGGGGGCTTGGCTACAGTAGTGTACATATATGCTGCCTTGTATGTTCCTCACACGACCAGGATACTCCACGCTCCGCAAAGAAAACACATACTAGCACATACACACACACACACACAACATTCACAGCCTCCCGTTCGCCCGTCCAAAGTGCCGCCCCGACAAAGGAAGAAGTCATGCTGAGAATGTAGCTAAAAGTTTGAATGGAAAGCGGGTTGTGAGACAAGGGCCTCTCTTATCATCACACTTATACCTCCTCTGCCGACGCATGCACACACACCCGCTCCCACTATCTTTCCCTCCTTCTTGTTAACTATCCATTATTCTTATCCCTTATTGGCTCCCCTGTCAAATCCACGCTTGTCCCTTCCACACTCACTCCTCAGTACCGGCAACCATTTAAAAGATTTAGATAAATAATAAATAACAATTATTTTTTCGCTGCTGATACAAAAATGCTTGAATTCCCACAGTTTCACAGAAGAAGCCGAAATTTATAATTTTTGCCTTAAAGTAGTATCACAATTTTTATATTGATGGAAGGGCTATGGCCATGATTTTGTGGAGCAGTTGATATGGTATTGAATTTTAGGATTCCCACAGCTCACTTTTGGCTGTGTCCACAGCGTTAGAAATGTCGGAGTGGTGTATTACTCCGTTGATTTCAAAATTAGGGGAGAATAATCTATTCGGCGTGACTCAAAAAATTTCAGACTTCAGACCAGCAATTCATTCGGTTAATTTCAAAATTACAAGGTCATGTTTTTCTTATCCGCTGGAAGTTTCGAAGCAATGATTCATTCTTCTATGTCAGCCATCGGACCAATTTTTCTCCAATAAGTTTTGAAATTTCGGAGCATAATTCATTAGTTTGAAAAGCATGAGTCTGTGTTACTCTGTTGACTGGAGAATTTTTAGGATTACATAGAGTTGAGCATTTTTGAACCGTATTTTCATCACACAGGGTTAATAAGTTTGTGAGAGTCTTCTTCTCAACATTTGTTCTCCTCCAGCTAAAAGCTTAGGATTGCTGTTAGGATTAACAAGGGATTTTGAGGAAGAAAAATGTCTCTGCAATAGTGAATCTTAACCTGGGTCAAGGGAACCGCGTTGATGCAGGAGTTGAAGAAGAAGTAGGAGTTTAGCTTGTTAGCCTGTGTGATGGTGGTGTTAGCGGCGGTAGCAGCGGCTGTGTGCTGTTCGAACGAGTTAATTTTAAATGTTGACGGGAACGTGTTTGGTTGAGGAAGGTGTGGGGATTTAGCGTGGCAGGTAGCCCTTTGGGAGGCAAAGTGGCTCGACATCAAACATGTATGTGACCATGTTTAATGTTAATAGTCCGAACATAGTACATGAGCCATGAAATTTTCAACAAGGGTTGAATAATGACAGGACTTGAGAGTTTTGCACCGCATAAGACGACGCAGAGTAAGATGAGAGTGAGGTCGAGGCCTCTGTAATGTCTTCCATGCGAAGGAAAAGAAAAACGCCGCTCTGGAGAGTGAGAGAGAGAGAGAGAGAGAGAGAGAGTAAGAGAAGGGTAGGGGAAGTTAGACGGAGAAAGAGAGAAAGACGATGCGAAGATGTGCTGACGACAACTAGTGGGGTTCTCTAGAGAAAGTCTCTGAATAACAGGACTGAGAATTAGTCTGAAAAGACACTGAGGACGAGGAGAATATAAGAAAGGGACGAGGAAGAAGAAAGTGAAGAAAAACTCTTGCTTTTTCACGTCGTTCCTCCACTCGCATACGTTTAGCTTTGGGAGCGCACATCCATCCAAACCTTTTCCCACCATTACAAGCACACGCGCGAGCACATAGGCACACATACGCACACACACACACACACACATACACACACACACCACACACTAATGTCTGGCTGACTCCGATTATCATTAAATTGTCAAGTCTCCCTTAAATCGTTCCAAGTACTTTTCATTATCCTAATAGAGACGTGTAACTCTATATAAACTCTTTAACGAACATCTAATTAACTCGCGGGCCACTCACTACATATACATGTAATCCAGAAGAACTTTTTCACGCTCCTTCCTCATCCCACCTCCTTAAATGACTTGCATCTCTCCTCCGACTCCATCACCCTAATTTTTCCCTCATCATCATCATACTCCTCTCCACGTCCTCCTCCCCTTCATCTTGTACTCTTCATTATTATTCCTTCCTTGGATTGCCTCGGCACTCATCAACCCATTCTTTCCCAATTTCCCTCCCTATTACTTTTCCCAAACTCATGGTTCACTACTACGCTACCGCCGTCTCACTTCCCCGAACACTCCCGTCGTCGCTCTCTCCTTATACTATTTCATCCTCCCTCACTTAATCTTCTCCCATTTGTACCTTTTTATTCACTTAATTGTCCGGAGTTGTTCAGGAGGAGGGAAAGAAGACTGTTCCTGGGGTGGGGATGGAGCGCGTGCTTCAGAAGAGTAAGGAAGAGGCCTACTCAAGGGGGAATCACTATGTAAAACTCTAGTCCGCTCCCAGTAGGAGGCTAATTATTACCACCAATCATTTACCACCACCAAAGTAAACTCTTGACACCACCACCCGTGAGCATGGCGTACTAATCTTAGTGACGAGGCTCTAATTTTTCATTTACTACGGCTCCCATCCAGTCCACTCCACTCATCGACCACCCACGACGCTCACTTAACGCTCGCCTGTCTTCAAATGGCGGACGCTTCCGTCTAGGACGTATCATTTTGTATAATCTGATATGAGTTAAATAGTTTGGCTGTGGAACCAGAAGTTTATTATTATTTCCTAAGTTGAATCAAAAATATACGGAGAGACACGTGGAGAGCGGGATACTTAAATAGCTGGTGCGTGCACGTATTCAGAGACAGATACCTACACACACACACACACACACACACACATACACCACCAAACTGACGCGGGAAATAAGGAAGTGACTGCGAATCTGGTGTAAAGTATGCATGAAGGAGGGAAACGGTGGGTACTTACCGTGGGATTGACACATCTTCGCATGGGATCCGGACCGCGGTAAGTGGGTGAGTATCTTCCAGGAAAGCAGCTTCCGGGGGCAGAGATGGAAGAGCCGAGAGGCTTACCGTTCATCACTTTATCTGTGGAATACATTGCTACTGCTGTTGGGTAATAGGATGGGGCGCTCGGTGCCCCGCCTGATGACATAATAAGGACACGTGGTCAAATACAATGATTCAAGTGACAGAAGAAGAACAAGTAGAGAAGAAGAAGAAGAAGAAGAAGAAGAAGAGGAAGATCAAGAACAAGCGGGGATGTCGATCTCGTTAGTCTATATGTGGACGTATGTATACTGTTCGATGCTATGGAATCTGAACAGAGCAATATCATTAGTACTCATCGGAGAGCGGGCTATGTGTGTTGGACAAACGTAGAAGAAGAAGCGGAGGAGTATTTTGTTACTGGTAAATGCGTTTAACTTGTTGGTGTAATATTATCTTGAACAATTAATCTGTGCGTGCCAAAGCTCATATCCGTCGGTGTGGGCTCGACTACAACTCCTTTCTTTTTTAAAAAAAAACTCAATAGCATACGCTCAGGTTCTCTTTCTCTCTTAACTATGTACATGAGGAGCTCAAAGTAAGGTCAGCCTGTATGCAGACAGACTGAAGACAATGGGGACGGAAGTGACAGTAGAAGCAATAGTAGCAGTAGGAGAAGAGGAAGAAGACGAGCAAGTGTTGAAAAGCAAACCTCGGTGCATCATTGCCACTGCTGTAATTTCTCTTTGTTTCTCTCAAAATAGTTTCGTCAGATAAGACTGACTGTTTGTGAGAAAAGTAAAAAGTTCCTTGTCAGTTCAGCCTGTCCCACCAAATCATCTGTTTTCAAAGGAGAGAGGAAACTTCTTTGGGATCTCTTCCCTGGTGGTAACTTGACGAATTTTACCGTTTGACGCCACCACTACTGGAAACTATTTCATATTTTGGTCCTTCTTTTTTTGTCACTAGAGAGGTGGTTTACTGCTCCTCAACTTTCGGGGTTGAGTTGTGGGCTAGATCCGTCACACACACACACACACACGCAAACGTCCTTGTTCAAGCACGACCACCTGGTGAGAAATTTTAACTATTCATGTCACAACTGTTCACACTTTTGAACTTCACACCGCGCCCTCACCGACAGTCGTGTCCCCGTACTTATCCGTCGTGATAAACTCTCGTTTTTACAATCTCAACTCCGACCTGCATGGCCGATCCAGGGTCCCGCAACAACTAAATTCCCGACGATGGGTTCCGCAGGGAGAAGTTCCTTAGCTTGTTCCACTCATCACAGTCACAAGAACAACACAGAAATTATGTGGCTTTCACAGGTCTTCTCCCGTTTAATTGACTAGAGCACTCGTAACCTCGGAGGGATTACCACAGATGCAGGGATGCTGCTACTGAGAATGTTGAGGGAGTCCATTCAAATGTGGTGAAATGAAGGAGGGAAACGTCTTGCTTTCCTCATATTTTTCCCGACATAGCTACGTGTACTTTCCCCCCCAATAATGTCGCAGCTTGATTCTGCGGAATAAATTAAATACTTGACTTGACTGACTAGATGGACGGGACGGGATGTGCGGCGTTGCGGGCTGCTCTCCCGTTGGTCCACTGTGAGCTGATTACGGGTACCGTGTGGTCACACATGGAGCGGAGAGATGCGGTGCGGCTGTTGACTGCTTCCACCTACAGAAGATTGTTGACTGCGGCAAGCAATCGGCCCTTCTCCCGGTCTTTATATTAGCTCAAACGAACATTTGGAATCTGTTTGTGTCTGTGCATGTGTGAGGATGTGTGAGTGAGTGTGTGTGTATGTGTGTGCATGCGAGTGGGTGATTGCATATAGGAACCCTGAAACTCTGCTTTATGCTCCTAAGTGTCTATACAGTGGGTCTATTTGAGTACAGGTAGCCGTCGTAGTTCAATGTAAAATCCCATGCTTCATCTACCCTCGGATTTCCGGGTAGGCCCGCTACCACTACTCCATGTATGTACTATGTAGAGCTCGGCTAATGTTATGCCACAAGAGGAGCATGTTTATGAATTTTACCTTGCTTCCAACCAGCAAACGATTGGGATAGAATAGCTAGGGAGTATGTGAACTTGTGTGAGTATGTAGTATCGGGAGATAGTAGAGTTGTGCGAAAGGAGGGCTAGAACTTTGTGTTAGGTGGTATGTGTGTGGGTCTGTGCGTCTGTGTACGAGTAGTGGATGTGTCGGGGGGACTTGTGTTTGTGTGAGCAAGTGTAGAGAGAGAGCGAGTGAGCGAGAGAGAGAGAGGAGGGAAACAAACCCATCGGCTGAGTGTGTCCACATTTTCCCGATTTTCTCCACTCCACCTGTTTTACCCATCCTCTCGGCGCAGGCGGACTTTCTCATAGCCAGCGAACGAGAGCCTCCCCTCCGCTCCGAAAACTCCGCCATTTCCTCCCGAAATTCCGACATCAGATCTCCTCCTTCCTCACAATAATACCCTTCCTGTGTACTAATATGGAACCATTAGTATGTACGACAGTCAGCCTACAACCGAGACTCTTCACCTTTCTTCTCTGTCTCTCTCTCACTCACTCACTTACTCACTCACTCACTATTACGATTCGCCAGCCCTCGCATAGAAATTCCTCCGTCCAATTTATGCGGCCTACGTCTACATACGTCATCCTCTCGCGTAGAGAAATGTACACACTCACACAATCGTATGTACTCGTCCGTGGCTGTGTGTGTTTGTGTGTATGTGTGTGTGTGTGTGCGTACAGGCGGTAGCGTGTATATCTATGTGCCTATATACTGTGTGTGTGTGTGTGTGTGTATGTGTGTTTGCGAGTGGTTATCTGTCTATCCCCAGCACTCTATAGAGGTATGCGCCTGTGTACCGCCCCATGGTATACTATACGTAAAGTATACGGAGTCTCCGTAGCCCGGCCTCTTCATTTTCGACAGCGAACTGAGGATAGAAACTATTCTGTTGTTGTCCAATAATTGTCGCAGAGATTAAATACGACTGGACATTAAGCTGACCTTTATGAGACGGTCGAGAAAGAGATGTAACTGGCATTAGACGGTGGAGATAAAACCAGAGCGTCGTTGCTAGCAAAACTGGTACTACAATTATTATTCCCCGCCCCGCACTTCATAGTTCGCTGTTGCTCTAAAATTTGAGCATTGCTTGACTACTACAGAATATTATGAGGATGGGTGGGATAATCTAAGTAGACATGAGCGATGTGGAGTCCGTCCTCTGTACTTGAGCTGTATGCACACGGAGAGGACCACGCATTGTGTGAGCCAAACATTATAGGCTGGGAAAAAGCCAGTCGTGATAAGGGCAATATTTTGACACTTGAAATGACATTATTGTATAATTTCACACACACATTTTTGTTTGTTTGCTCCCTTGCATTTCTGACTGTCCCGTCCCTTCATAATAGGACCGGTTTTAATACAGCTGGTACATATACCCACGGGAGCGAGAGGGAGACGAGTGCACGTACACGACTTTACAGATAGTCCCTCTTTACATCCTTGCTTATTATCAGCACTATATATATATCCATTCGCGCACACACCATGCTCCCATGGAGATGGATACCCGTGTGGTCCGAATCCTAAAATTCGGGCTGGCGCGGAGCAAGTAGCCATTCCGACGGGCTGGTAAACTATGTGAAATGCCCATGTCTCAGAATATGTGCGTGCATACACATGAATTTGAGACCTGACAGGGGGGCCTAGCGGGAGCATCATGGGAAGGTGGGGCCGGCCTGTCTTTTGTACTTATTTATATATTATTTCATGTGTGCACATGGATGAGACCATGGAATGCCGTGGGATGGGTACAACATGCAGGTCTCCAGCAGTATGCGCGTCAGAATGCTCACTGCTTGTTATGTGTAGCTCTGCCCAGTTTGGGGGGATATGCAGTATGTGCAGGTCTCTGAGTGAGTTCACCACTATTCACAGGTTAAAGTTTCACAGTTATAAGCCATTGATTGTGGCTGACAGTCGCTTCATAAAATTATCCAACGATAAGCATGCACTCTCCGCTCCTTGTTCGCCCTTTCTCTCCGTCCATTTTCTACGGCCCGTGCTCGCTCATTTATCTGTCACTTCAGATGGGAAATAATGTTGCGCCTCTGCTTCATCCGTCCCAACCTGCCCCTCCAGATTGTATGTACGTATGCGCTTTAGGGCTGTTTTTTTATTTCTGCTCACTCGCTATTCATAACCTTTTTACTTTCAGATTGACAAAGGAGCCGAACTCGTACGCGTAACATTGCATTGAGAGGCAACAGTGTGAATGTGTACATGTTTATGTGTGTTCGGTTTTTATGCGTAAGTTTTTGTGTGCATGTGTTTGTGTGCATCCATGTCCATGTGCGTTTATATGTGTGCGTGTGTATTTTCAAGTCAGGATTATCATTTGTGTATATATATATATACAGTAGAACCTCGATATTCCGGCTCTCTCGGGATGGAGAGTATTTGACCGTGTTAAAGAGTGACCGTATAAGAGGGAAATTTTATGTGCACTTGGGCCCACGGGCCAGGAAATCTAAGTCCGCATTGAAGTGCGGCCGTATTAAAGGAGCCCGGACAAACGAGGTTCTACTTTACCATGGCTTTACACAGTCATATATTTACCTTGTGGCAATTACGGTGCGGAGGAAGCAGAGGTCCGAGGTCCTGTCTGCAATGGTAGCGGACGGCAGAGGTTAACCTCTGTCAATGGACCTGATCTGGTAGGAAATACATAGACATAGCAATAAATGCCGAAACTCTCGTTCACTGCATGCAGTGGATCCACAGCCTGCAGGTGCTTGAATCCAGGATAGTGGACGGGTATCGGTATGAACTGTGAATTTTCCTACAGGAGAAATTATCTATCGAGTTATTTGCGAAATTCCCAGTCACTGGCTACTACCTCCGCTTCTGATAATTGCTTAATTAACAGTAATTAGAGCCACTCCCCTATATTTCCTTAAATGCCAACTCGGGCTAGGAATTAGTTCGACGGCTCACACTACTCCGCCTATTGGGATAAAGTTGAGGTACCAAGATACGGTACCGGTCCTAACCTCGTAGTATTATCGATGCATGAGAAAAACCTGCAAGATGTAAACTTCGGGAATCCGGGGAGGTGGACTGATTAGCACTATTTAGAACGACAGATGACGCAAAGCTTTTATAGCTTCTGAGCAAGACAAGTACATTAGGCAGTAACTTTCCGAAAAATTTCCTCTCGTCTAAATTTTCTCGATTTTAAGTAAAATAATTAAGCATTGCAACCGGTGACTCATATCAGTATCGAATCAGTGCCGATGATGGTCACAGCAAATATGTCAGGTATTTCTGCAAACGAAGTGTCGAATCAGGTGGGAAAATTCAAAGTGGAGCCTATTTGAATACAATTGTGGTTTCAACCCACCTTTGGCTTCAGAGTTCAGACGTAGCTAACAA
>WJFA01003017.1:0-14045 GCA_009870155.1 Pseudobourletiella spinata | reverse complement strand
GTAGTCCCGGGGATTTCTCTGAGAGCAAGGAATCGATCAGAAGTAAAGATCAACCGTTACAGCCAAACACTCAATACACGTCACGAGTCCGCAAGGCTACGTCAGGATAAAATCCCACACACGGATCCCCCCGAACCATTACATTACAACCTTTTTTCTTCAAAGAAAAGTTTCCAAAATTTCAAAAGCCTCATGGCCCCTCCTCACCTCTAATCTTTTAGGGGGAAAGCACGAGTTTCAACCAGGGAGTGAGGTCAGGCTCAAAAGTTTGTGCCCCAACTCAAACCGACTGGAATCGGTTCGACACTCGAGATCAGATTTAGGTCTCTCAGATTTCTATCGAACCACAGACCGAATTCAGTACTCAATTTGTTTTGTGAAAAAGAAAGAGTCAAACATTTAATCAGGAAGCGCTATTATTAAATCAAAGCTGACTGTGGGATGCTGTCTGCCAGCCTCAACAAAATCGTTGGGCTCGTGTAAGAAGATAATTTTAGGAATATTTTAACGCGGAAGTAATTGGAAGCTTCAAACCCGCCCA
Organism: Pseudobourletiella spinata; assembly: GCA_009870155.1. NCBI lineage: Eukaryota > Metazoa > Arthropoda > Collembola > Symphypleona > Bourletiellidae > Pseudobourletiella > Pseudobourletiella spinata. Next base: position 13,504 of record WJFA01003017.1, on the reverse strand, counting down.
CAGTTCCGACTTCCGACGTTCAGGACTTGCCAGTAATTTATCTTTCGGGACAATATTTCATGCAATGTTACAACATAATAATAGTCGGGTGAACCAGGGTCACATTCCCTCATCAAAAAGTGTTTTACCATTGACAAATGTAACACGTGGTGCTCGCAAATGAGGTACACCTTGTATCTATTTGTGTTTCATCATTACGGCCGGGTGACTTAAATAAGTTCTGATCGCTATTATCGACATTTCCGTCCGGGTATGGTGCACACATTTGGGGCGTAGCCGTGGCCCCAAGAGCATTCGGGTTACGATGCCTCAAGCCTACACTGGTACACACCCTTAGATGATTGCATCTAGAGATGCACTATACGCACGGTACCTTCATGCCGCCCGTTCTTCAAAAACTAGAGAAATAGTGCATTTACACACTAGAACGACTAGGATTTACCCACACAAGGTTTATTGTACACGAAGTTCAACAACCCGACCAGGTTTGAAAATTCGAGAGTGGAACCGAGACGCCTACAGCCAGTTTCGAGGTCGAATCGGTCTCCGTTTCAGCAGTCTCGTGTTCTATATTGAAAACGATCGAAATCTTATTCATTCTTTCATCTCAAATATGCTGCTACTACAATTGGATCAAGCGGGAACACTTATCATCCCACCGTCACATCTCCTTTCCATCTCTCCAACACACCCGATACGCTCAAGTACAAATAACTCAACTTGAAGGTTTCTTCCAAACCATGCCATTTTATACATGGGTGTACATATGCGAAGATATCCTCCAACACATAACACAGACACACTGGTCAAACTTGAGTTTACTTCAGGGGAATTTCCTTCCTTGCTCCCCGACTAAAATCCAAAACACCGAAAACACAATACCTTCGTCTCTTCCCATCAATTATCCATGTACGGCCCTCCAATGTATATTCAATAGCCTTGCCCATATGTTATTTTCCGCTCGCTCAACTTCCCTCTCCAACCTTTACCCCACCACTAACCTCCACTAGATTGATCCATCTGCTGTAGAAGACGTCTGCCATGGAGCCCGCAAAATCAGGAAAATACTCATTCAAGAAGGCTTACTCAGAACAATGGATACCAACTCCCCCATAAGTTTTATTTGATTCACTCTGATCAGAGAACAAGCTACACCCACTATCTCCAGCTCCAAGCTGTCCCTGTTCGTCTTCACTCTCTCACTCACGAGTAATGCCTTTTAAATGATTACGGAATTCGACCACGGCACTGGTACCACCGCATTCAGCACTGTCGGAAGCCTAGGAAAGTGACTTTCTTGCACATGGCGTAGCATTAGCCCGGGAAAAAATAAATATGTTTCAGCGAAATCAAAAATTAGATTTTTCATACGGGACTTTTTGGGAATATCTATTTTTGAATCCTCTAGTTGGAATAAAATCCACTAATTTCTGAACTAATTATGGTTTTATTACGGAATGTAAACGAAACTGTGGATGTCGCCAATCGCCAAATTTGGTCTAAAGAGACTACTCAAAATTTTTTTTGCATTTTTTAGTGATTAAGAGTATTTCCGGAATTTTAAAATATTACAAAGGGAGGATCCTTGAGAAAAAATCACATGTTAAATCCCATAAGAAAAATTAAATTTTTGATTTCACTGGAACAAATTTATTTTTTCCCGGGCTGATGCTACGCCATGTGCAAGAAATGGTGAATAATGGTAGGATTCCGTAATCACTCTTAAGGCATTACTCGTCAGTCAGCAAAGCGATGGCTACGACAAGTCATCACGCAGCCCTATTTTTTCCACCCACCCGTCCGGTTCTGCTGACCTTTGGAAAATTTCCTCCGTCCGACTCACATAGAATTGCGAGAGAAACATCCAAAAGACTTTCTCTGTTCATTGACCCCATTGCTCTGCAAGTTGTGAGTTCTTTTTCTATAGCCACCTCTAATTCATTGGGAATGTTGACAAATCCTTGTTGGAGGTGCCGAGTTCCATTCTCCCGATGATGAACAGCAAAAGCTCTTCACGAAACTTCTCATCAACACAAAAAAGCTACGAACATTCGGAATGAAAGGTGAGCTTGACAGATGTGGAGAGAGAGGGAGTCCATGGACTCAACCGCTGATTCACAAAGACAAGTTCATCCGCCGACCGGCACTACAAGGAGAGTCGGTCAAATAGGAGCTCAGACTGACCTTATCTACATACAGGGAGACATTCTACTGTTCCTTTTAGGAGAACTCAACCTCCTCCAACCAACCATAAATCCATCTTCCAGCCCCGTTCCATCGTCCAAGCTGACCCTCCGGATCGGAACATTTATTTCCCTCAGCCGACTGTCACCGACTACTTAAACTCCATCTTATAGGACTCTCACCACTAATACCACCATCACCATCCGATCCTTGCATTGATTCCCCTCACATACATACAAGAGGGGGGAACCACAGTAGTCAGCGATCCGTGAGGGACTCAATGTCTTGTCATCTGTATGTACACTCATGCTCTTCCAATGGGAACAAAATTACTTGAAGCGCTCTCGTCCGATCTGGGCCAAATCCACAGAAATTTCCAAGTTCCCACCAATAATGATGGTGCGATATCCACTTCCCTCCAGTATGCATGACGTCATCAACTCCAAATCAAATCATATTTGAAAACATAGGCATGACTCCGAGCTGAAAGTTTTTGTGACTTTGAATCAAGTCATAAAGGCCCACAGCTGGAACAGAAACTCTGGATTTTTAAAATCAGTTTTCTGCCTCACATCTCCATTGAATCTCCATTTACATGCCAACTTCCACTGGTTCAAATTCCAAAATTACAGACAATCCAACTTCCAGAATTAAACACGGGACAGCCCCCAGCACAGAAATTGAACGAACCCGCTCAATCAGATCCTATTTATTACGCAAAATCCATATTCTCTTTAACACACACAGCCGCTCACTCACAGCAAATAACTCATTGGGATCAACAAGAAAGACGGATTGGGTGACCATCACCTCCGATCACTCCAGCATTGTCCAGAGATTATCATTACAGATTGGCTCACCGACTGGTGAGATTTAGCGAGAAAAGGAAGATAAAAATACCATTTTCTCAACATGAACCGTGTGTAAGTGGGATCCTACCGGGGTTTGGGTCTCCGAGGCTCCACCATACCACCACGATAACAAGGGGACATTTTCAGATGTCCGCGGTGCGCAGCGCCGACACCCTATATAACGCGAAGCTCACCAATAACGATTGCCTTTCTGAAAGCGGTAGGTGCGGAAACTAAGATTTGACCCTTCTGGAGGGTCACAAAGTTTAAGGTCAATAGTTGCAAAGGGGGGATACGTGCAAACTGAAAAATCCCATGCTAAATCCCGTAAGGATTTTCCAGTTTTGGATTTCGAGTGACTCCCCATTAATACACCCGGTGATTCATGGGATGAAAATTGGCTTCGAAACTTTTTTTACCTCAAGGCGGTGAAATTTTCAACAAATGAAAAATATTGTTTTTTTAACTCTCAAAGTGGATAATACCCAAATAAAACAGTAGTAGAGCCGTTTTTGTGCGTATTTTCTAAAATCACTCGAAATCCAAAACTGGAAAATCCTAATGGGATTTTTCAGTTTGCACGTTTACCCCCCTTTGTGCAATTTGACCCGAAAACTTTGTGGTCCTCTGGTTAGGGCAAACTTGAGTTTCCGCACCTACCGCTTTCAGAGAGGCAATCGTTATGGATGAGCTGAGCGTTGCATAGGGTGTCGGCGCTGTGCGCCGCGGACATCTGAGAATGTCCCCTTCTTAGCTCGTCTTGTTTTTGTGGCGCAGGAGGTAGGCCAATTTGCATAGGGGAATATGATCACCTAGTACCATGCTATATACTGCTTCACTACCAATTTTGCGCGCTTGGAAGAAACAAAGTTGAAATTACTGAGTTAGACGAGAAAATTGTGTTGGAGTTTTTTGATTGGATATCTATTGGATGTGACTAAATATTTCGGTAACCTTGAGTTTGTGGTTTTAATTGCAGTGGTGCGTGAGATCCGAGCATGTTGTCATCATCAAATTAGTCTCCAGTGCGACGATCATCATTCGAAAATTGCTATCATTCAGGCCCGCTATGTTATTGACCGTGGGAGCGGTGGTACGGCCGGTTTTCACGCGACCCCGGGATCCGACCCACGAGGTGGCACCGTCGCAAAATCCATTTCGTAAGTCATTCTCATGTTCAGCCGTGTGATTTGTTGTGATTGGAATGAATTTTTGGGGTGATGGGCGCCCGTTTGCCTGATAAGCAGGATGATTGGAGAGGAGTAGATGAGAGCCCTCGTTGCCTCCCTTTACCAAACGAATAAATGAGCCTTGCATGCTATTTTTCATTTAGGGACGCAAGTCATCCAAATGCATTAATCAGCCAAGGATCTCCTGGGCCGCGTGTATGCCAGAGATGACGGTGATGAATTCGATATAATATAATGCCGAGTGTGAGAGGGAGAGAGAGTGAAATGTTTTTAAGCCTTAGGACGGAAAATATATGTTGACTCATTTGCTGTGAAAGGGGATTACCCTGATGATGTTTACAAAGGTGTGTGGGATCCTTTATCCACGTCCGTCATGTTCAAAATAAGAGCGTGTGCTGTTGGAAGCAAACTCATCAAAACTGAACGTGACTCATTAGGTGGATGACTATCTGAGGATGACGGAGCCGACCACGTGCTTCAAGTCTAAATATTCCAACGAGTTTTCCGTTCGGATTTCTGAGTAGAATATCAGAAAGAAAGCCTGACTGACTGACTGAGCGACGGTGGCGTAATTCGAGACTGAGGCCGGTAAAGGGTGTTGAATTTCTCAGCCATGGTATAGTATGTGGGTAATTAACTATTACATTATACAGCCGAGTTGGGAACTTGAGCTAAAATTACCCTGAGAGTCCTTAAAGCAGTCACCCGGAGCTAGTAGTGGCAATCTTGCTGAGATTCAGATCATTTATACTGATTTATGAGATCGTCTGGGACTGGCTTGATCAGGGAGGCCATTTGTGGAGCCCTCTGATCGCTCTCCATGTCATAGAATGAAATATGAAATAGGAATTCAAGTCTGGCTAGGGAAAAATGTCATGTAAATCCGTGAAGGGAAGGATATTATTTCCTGATGACGAAAAAAAAGATGAAAGTGAGAAGATTTACGTGGTCATTTTTCCTGCAGTTTATGGGACATAGACTTGAAGTTTTCTCGGAGCTCCATGGGCTACACGGAGGACGGACCAACTACCTTGCTCAACCACCATCTGAACTCCCCTGATTGGTTTACGCCTCCGTCGGCACGGGACATGGGGAAGAAGCATGGTTACTACAATCGAAAGTTAATGTATCGACTGAGGGAGGGTGACCCTGGGTTGAATTTCACTTCCAGCCGAATGATGGAGATGCCTCCGTATGAGGAAAGCTTTATGGATAAGGACGCCATATGGAGGGAGCCCCTCTTCCCCATTGTTTCAAGTGAACGTGATTTGGCTTCCTCGACCTCCGTGTCCACGCCATGCTTGTCGTACGAGTTCCTCAGCAGCCCCTCCAGTGCTCACTTCGGCCGGGGTAAGCAGTCCACGACTGGTCAGGACAGACCGAACTGGCAGTACAAAGACCTTCGAGCCGTCTTCAATCACAGGTATACACAATTTCGTCTCCCTACCCCCAACTTATGCTCTTGGTTTTACTTACGTAATCTTCTTTCTTCCTCATTAAGCCCTCCACTCATTAATCTCACTTCTAATTCAGCTGCTTAGCTAATATGTCCCCCACAGAAGTATCCGCTCACCCGGAGGTCTCTGTGGGAGAAGAAAGACTTGCCTACTATTCCCTTCTTGAAAAGATGTGTGTGCACGACGAATTTCATGGGAAGCCTTCATTAAGATCAAATTTAGACGACGGGTTTAACGAGACTGACTGTGGACGAAATAATACTAATGAATTCTACCCTCGTTAAGGCCCATTTTGGTCAATTCATCAGTGGATGTGTCAACCGGAAGATGAACTAATGTGACCGCGCTGCGGGTAGTCCATGGGATGACTCTTGAATCCGTCTCCTTTCATTCCCTGCCAATAAATAATGGGTGGAGGTTCTCCGATGCTGGGTCTCCCCACCGAGGCTGTGCGTGCCCCGGTCAACTTAGTCAGCAGTCCTGTTATCTATCTACGCGGACGGACGTGACGACTACTATGGTGGAATAAGCTATATGGGGATGTCTGGGATGTGGTGATTATTATGATGATGAGTTGGTGAGAGTTTGAGGTGAGAGTGGAGGATTATATAGGAGGGGTGCATAAATAATTAGGATTTGTTTGGATTTGAAGGAAATCATCGCCATTGGGCTTGAATTGAGCTATATATCTATGCTCCCAGATATAGTTCTCACTACGGCTACCCCACGCTTTGCTCCTCCACGGGGTCTGGCCGGCCATGTGAACGTTCACGCTGGCGACCCTCACAAATAATTTTTATTCCCTGAAAGGGTTGTCATTGTTACATGGAGAATTTAATGTCCTCGCATTGTGTATATAAATTCATGCATCCCTATTGCTCTCCACACATGGGGTTCCCCCGCCACCGGCTTCACCCAGTCAGTTGACATTGTGGCGGATGCGTGCTGCTGCTGCTCGAGTAGTTAAACTCCAATGGACAAGTTAGAGTTACACTCCAATCTGCTTCCTTTCATCCTCTTTTGTTTATGGCCAGTGGAATTGGACGGAACTGAATGACGCGGGCCTGGCCTCCGATTTTCTCTGCCTACCCTCACGCATCATGGCTCATTGTGTGACGGGCAGCAGGGTAACACGTAGCACATTCAGCCCCTCCCACTCTGCTTCAGTTTACACAGAGCGGATTGAATGGAATCATCTCGGATATCATGTCCACGAGAGCCACCAGCCAAATTTGAATACGACGGGATTGTTGTGCACCAGTCTTGGTTTTGGGATTTCAACGTGATTATCGTTGTCCCATATATTCACAATAGCGCGAGTACTCGTGTCGCATAAATAAGTTTTCTCCTTTTATATGAATTCCGGTTGTTGATATGGTCGTATGCATACCCGCAACAGTTTTGATCGCCCGTCCTTAATACACATGCTCTACTTTTCCCATTTAAAGTCCAATATAAATCATTCAGAGGGTATTAGTCCCAGCTCCCAACAGTGTATTCAGATGTGACTTTAGCCATGTGGGGTTGGTTTTTGTATGTATGTATATTCGTTCTCGTGTTGGGCAGCTGTTGTAAATAGATATGTATGCGTATATACCGCTGTATACCTCTGTATGTCGACCGACCTAAGCAGTGTAAGCGGTGCAGTCGGTAGGACGGGAATAGCTAGCTGGAAGCAATGACATTTGAAATCCTTCTCCTCCTTCTCTCTTCGCACAAGCTTGGTACTTGCGGGAACGTTGTCTCTACGTGATCAACTTGGAGGGATTCGGACGTTGAAAACATCAGAGTCAATCCCAAGCTTGTTACTGGAAGTTTATAAAAGGGTCGGTTGTAATGGGGAAGTTTAGGGTTTATTGTTTACTAGAAGAGTCAAATACATCTAATCCTCTTCACAATCCTGGAGCTGTACTTCTCTGTATTTTGATGCGGTGTGTAATTTGGGTTTATGAAATCGGGGATTCAGCGGTGTGGATCCGACCCCTGTGGGATCTGCTCACGGTTTCCCGCTGAAGGCGGTGTTCGTCTGCTCAACTGTGGTAGCCTCTGTTTGGAAATAAAGAACCTACTTTACTCAGTTTACCACTACCACCAACTACTCACGTGTAATGGGTTTGTAATCTTGACTTCTCCTACGATCCTCCTTCTCTCTATTCTCAGATCTCTCAAGGAGGAGCTCTGAGCTTGAATGAGGAATAGGGCTACTTTGGTTGTTTGGAAAGTGATGTTACTGGACTTTTCTATTTAAGAATGGGTTTATTGCCGGGTTTATTGATGAGGATCGATGTTGGTTGTTTGCATCCGTTACCAGGAAAAAGCAATCATGTTCTCTGTAATAAAGTCGGGCTTTGGGATGATTCTGGTTCAGTGAGCAAGGTCAAGGAGTTGGAAAAATCCTTATTTTGGATGAGATACTTAGGATGATTTCCTCCTTTCCCTAACTCCATACCAGTAAGTTGGGAATGAAAATAATTACTTTGGGAGGCGGAAGGGTTGTAGGAAGGAGTAACTTTCACACCAACCATACACAGCACCAACTTCCGTCAGTTTGTGGATTCCACTCCTGACATTAACTAATGCTCAAGACGAGGAATTATGGGACCGCTGCCGGGACGTGTAAACCTGACCACGTGGAAATGAAAACTGACTTCCTGCAAGGGCGATGATGCATACAGAGGAACTGGGGCCCTGCTTGTACGCGTATAATACAAGTTCCAAGTTCCACATGTGCTCATAAAGCACCACGTCCCGGCTCCCTCATTCCATCGGTCTTCCCAAAAGAGGTTCAGTGACAGCTCGTTACCCCTTTCCATGTCCTCATCATCATCTTTGAAATATTGATTCCGACTCTGCCCTTCCCCTTGGTAAGAAAATGTAGTAAAAATTAACTCTCGTTTGTTACGGGGGAGGATGAAGATTCCTGAGTAAGAAATCATGGTTATGGGGCAATTTTCGACCACATTAGTCCTGTTTTATGTCTGAGGAGAGCTCAAAGGCGTATCGTACATCTTTATTATTTAAGTCGGGTAGATCTTGAGGACTGTGAGGAACTCCTCGGTATCTCTTGGCGGCACGGATAGGGGATGATACGATACACTTTGAGAAAGTTTTTGCCATTTGGTTAGTGGAGCAGCCCGCCTTTGAATTATCTTCCTTACCAGCTAAAAGTTGCTAACGAGTCCTGTGTAGGTAAGAGAAGGAGCAATTTTTCACTTTGCCCTGACGAAAATATTGTGCGGGAGGAAGGAGGGAATTTAGGGTTCCGACGTTGTTCAATTTTCAAGAAGATTTGATGTTGAAGCTTTTGTGTTGTGTACAGACATTATCCGGGGGGAGGCTTGAGGAATGAGGTCGTAAATAAAATGCATACTTTATGTCATATCCGCACACATACGTCAAACGCTCACACACAAGGACGGGTTGGCTGCTGAATGAATGAAATAGGGAACAAATGAAGTACAACATTCCCTGTGTAATAGCTCGGTCCCAGTTTAAGACCAGAAAAGGGATTGCGTGTCTCCACCAAATCCCCGGCTCAACGGCTTCAGTTATGAGAACCCTCCTAAAATTTTTCCCTCTCCTCCTTCAGCTCCACGAACAGAAGAAAGGGTCGAGAATTTCTGAAAGCCCCTCTCTTTACGCAACTTCCCTCAACTTTCCTTCGGAACCGCCTCTGTTTTAATTAGTGGGTAAGTCACAAAAAGACACTCTGCCTGCGTCAAAATATGGTGAGCCGTTGAGCCCAAGGCGGATTTAATCCTCTTGGCGCATGCCATTATTGTGCCATATAGTTGAGTTAGTTGTTAGTGTCAGCGATGATATCCTGCTACTTCTGTGTGTGGAGGATGGTGCGCCGGGGATGATCCTTTCTGTTCCAGAAAGTCCGGCAGGCATTACGGGCGGGTGGACGATATACATGTCCAGCGGCGAGCCAAGCGTAATTTTGTAACACGCTGTCAAGAGTGTAGCCGCTGAATCAATACATGTGACGAGAGGACAGGCCATGTAATGAGCCTTGCGGATACTTAGGATACTGTATATGTCCAACTTTTACTTAGTTGGATTCCCTTGGCGGATGTAGTAGTTTTAGGGTGGATTCAAGGCGGGATTTACACCCGCATGTTGCGGCTTTAAAAACGGCCTGAGGCTCGTTTACGAATGGATAACGACCTCCGCCTCCTACTTAACCCAGAACCGCTATTCATTAGGCCTGAAGCATTTCGTGACCAGAGCATCTCGCGTCTTGCCGCAGTTGCACATGTGTGGCTATGGAGTAGCTATTAACATTAGAATTGCTCCGGTGCAGCTGCCACTGTGGGTGGGCTGGGATAAGAGGCTGCGGTACAATGGGGGGGGGGTGGTGAACCTTGAAATCGTGGTTTTATGCGAGGATTCATTCTATTATCAGGATCTAGTCATGCTGAAAGACTCGAGCCCGTCAGATCGTAATGAGGGAGGAGTGCTGCGTGGGAATAACTGGGTTTCTGCTGGTGCTAATAACAACTGCTGATCCATATTCACTGGAGGTCAATACATTTGTAGATTTGCGAGGGAATGCACTTCGTGTGGAGGTTCACAGCGAGGAAATGCGGAAACTGAGTGTGAGGAGAAGGACAACGCTATATTGAAGGCCCCGAATGAATACCAAGTGACCACTTGGTGTATCACCACTGACAACGGGACAAGTTGCAGACGGGCGGGTGAAGGAGAAATTACTTATAAGACGTCATTCATGATTCCTCGCTTGAACTGCAGGGCGCACTCCTTCCACGCTTAAATTTATGAAATACCCATTGACAAATCTGCCCGTGTCATACTGTAGCATTTTCCTGAGTCATAAAGTAAAAATATTGTGGGATATTCAATGTCTGAGCCAAACGCTGGAGCTTGCCTCTTCCCAAGCGGACCACTCCGCACACGTCCACTTGAGACAGTATGAAGAATAAATACAGAGGCCGAAATGTTGTGTATACATGAGCCATTTGTTTCTTTTCTTATTTCAGATATCCTTCTCTGAATGCATACTGCAGTGGAAGTGACAGTGAATATTTTTATAACTCGGTTCACGCAGTCTTTTCGAAGATGGATCCAGACGTTGGCATAGTGGCTGGGCTATGACGCGACTAGTGCCTATCCGTCCGTTTCTACTCAATCTCCTCAACTTGTGTTGAAGAGAATGTCAGTTGGTTGGGAGAAAAATAATGTTTCCTTCCCGCTCGCTCCTTCCCTCCCTCCCCACTGAGCATGGGCCATGTGTGGCCAGATCGTGGATCATCATGTGTATACTAGGTTGACTTCCGCTTGAATAAAATGCTGGAACCTTTATCCTTCACCAGCCAGTGCACTTGCAGGAGCACTGCTGGAGTAGCTAAAATGCAAACTTGTCTCACTTACAGTATTGGGAGAAAGGATGGAAACTGTTCCCATCAACATACTCTGCTCATACCTTCTCCTTCTTTGTACACCCGTTGGGTTGCCCACGCCTTGGGTAGACTTGAGCTAGCTCTCAAGCTACACAGTTCCGGCAGAGCAGATTCTGTGGGTGATTACTGGACCGGCTATGGGGAAAAAATTCAGTTCGCCTTTGTTTGGTGATATGAATCGGTTGCCGGATTTAAGCACAAATTTTCGATTCCAGTGCCATTGGAACTGCGAATCTTTTAGCATAGAGTTTCTCTCATCCCTCAGATAGTGTATCCTAACGTAACTGTAAATAAATAAAGGTTAAATTTACCTGATCAAATTGAACTTTACTTGAAAACGAAGCAAAAAATTCATGCTAAGATGCAATTGGAAGTATTACCTTTACCAATACCGATTGCATTTAAAATGGAGCACTGAAATTTTCATGGGAGAGGAATTTTTACTGCTGTCCTTAATTTACAAAGCCCAGTGGGACTCCTTTTTGGATAATCCACAATAGCACCTTGCGGCCAGATCAGTCTGTGGCTTTACGGACTCAAATGTCTGCAATGTGACGAAAATTCTACTAGAAAGAGTGAGAGTAGAGAGCATTTGCTTCAACTTGCATTTTTCTTACTGGGATAATAGGCTATAGGCAGACAGGATTGTAGCGCATTTGAAGTTTATTACTTTTAGCGGAGCCCTCGACAGCCCTCTAAGAGTTACTCCGGAGTCATGACAACAAGATTCGAAAAGTATGTAGGATGTGAGGGTTTCAGCTAGAATATATGACACGTACACAGAACTAGGTCACTTGCATATTCCGAACAACTTCAACAGGCTTTCGCTTTCAGAAAGTGATTCGGTTACCGTAACTCGCAGATTTCCTCACGAGCCCAGCAATTTCTGAAAACTGCTTAGTGTTCAGAATCAGAAGCAGATTCAGGCTAGGGGATTGGATTCCGCTTGGACTCTCAGATTCTGGCGGTGTTTCCAGTTTAACTCCACTCAATACGTCAAGTCACATTTGAAACTCCAAGGGAATATGTTGTCATATACGTGCAGTAGCTTGAAACTTTCTACCGTAGTAATGACATTCAGAGCAGACACTACAGATTTTGATGCGACTCTATAATGTATTTTCGTCGTACCTAAGCGGTACCTCTGGTCTTATCGCCACTGTTGACTTCTAGCTTTTTAAAGCTTCATCGCCTTCAGCAAATGACTACCACAACACTGTTAATGTCTAACCTATTGTTAGTACTCCTTGTGCTAAGAGTGAAAATAAAAGTATCGCTTTCGTTAGTATACACTCTAAAAGACTTTTATGCAAGCAATCTCAGTACTGTCAAGCTTATGAAGTGTGCATGCTGAGTGGAGTTGGAACGATCCATTTGCGGTGTGTGATCTACCCACTTAGTGATGTAAGAATGCCCGGATTTATCGCGAAAATATTTCGTTTTACCGAAAATAGAAATCGTGCTCACTGAACTGGAACCGAGTAGAGCCACGATGGTTGGATGATAAATTTTAGATTTCATGCACTGGAAGAGATGGGCCATCACCTAGATTCTCTTACTTGATTCTCCGGGGTTTCACGCTAGCAGCAAACTGCGAGCAGTTTAAAATTGTCAGCCAAAAACCACTGAAGAGCAAAAGACGACAATTTATGGACATATTATTGACGCCATGCCGCTTGGGAAACTCTGGATTCTCTCGCATTCAGCGGTCAGATGCGCCTGCGGCGGAAGGCATACAGTCAAGTGTTAATGTCACGGCTCAGCGACTTTTCTCCTTTTTCTATCCCTTTTGCCAAATTAGAGCCTAAATTATGCCTAAAATTTAGGCTTTTTTATCTAATATTTTTTGGTTATTCCTCCCAATACTGGATCTGATTCCGAGTCGATTTCTTCCATTCTTGAAGGGATAAATCGAGGACTATTACTTGTTATGGTTTCTAAGTCATCCGAAATGAATTTTATCATCTTGGTTCGTGCGTGCGTGTGTGTCTGTCTGTGTCTGTGTGCGTGTGTGTTTCGGCTTATGTTTAATGACTAGTACTATTAGAAGGCAGCATGTGGGAGCTCTTTCCTATGGGCTAGTAACTGTCTTTTACTCACTCACAATGTAGACTGACGCTGTATTCCCGACAGGGGGAGTCATTCAAAAGAGAAAATGTATCTAACCCGCGTTTGGTTTTCTTTGCAGATGCAGTGGGAAATCCTCTTGTGATGTTTACTTACTGTGGAACAAACAGCGGGATGAGGATCTGACTCGAGTCTGTCACAAATGGCCGGATGGTCAAATTGTGGTGAAATACTTATGCTTCAACTCAACCTCAGGTATGTACTTACAGCCATTTGTGCCTTCCCACGTGTATACGAATGGCCTGTATCTCTAGAGGTATTGACTTAAAAAC